>JASVEL010003211.1:0-73917 GCA_032618575.1 Nicotiana noctiflora
ATCTACATTGGGCACGCATATAAGGCCCTGCATCCTCAGAACACCCTCACTGTCGATAGTCACATCTCTAGCATCATTATGCAGCACTCTGTCCTTAAGGACAAGCAAATGTGGGTCATCATACTGTTGCTCCCTGATGCGATCATATAAGGAAGATCGAGAAACAACACAAGCCAACACACGACTCGGCTCCAAAATATCTAACCTCACTAGCCGATTGGCAAGGGCCTGAACATCATAAGCAAATGGCCTCTCCCCAACTGGGATGAAAGCTAGGCTGCCCATACTAACTGCCTTCCGACTCAAAGCATCGGCCACAACATTTGCCTTCCCGGATGATACAAAATAGTGATGTCATAATCCTTAAGCAACTCCAACCACCTCCGCTGTCTCAAATTAAGGTCCTTCTGTCTGAATAAGTGCTGAAGGCTGCGATGATCCGTGAACACCTCACATGAGACACCATACGGGTAATGCCTCCAAATCTTCAAGGCATGAACTATGGCTGCTAGCTCCAAATCATGAACAGGGTAGTTCTTCTCGTGGGGCTTCAACTGACGAGAAGCATAAGCAATGACCCTACCCTCCTGCATCAACACACAACCAATGCCAACTCCAGAGGCATCACAATACATAGTATAAGGATCTGAAGCTGACGGCAGAATCAAAACTGGTGTTGTGGTCAGTGTTGTCTTGAGCTTCTGAAAGCTCTCCTCGCACTCCTCGGACCATAAGAAAGGAACACCCTTCTGAGTCAATCTAGTCAAGGGTGAAGCAATAGAAGAGAATCTCTGAACGAATCGGCGATAATACCCCGCCAATCCCAGAAAGTTACGGATCTCAATAACTGAGGTCGGTCTGGGCCAACTCTACACGACCTCTACCTTCCTCGGATCTACCTGAATACCATTACGGGACACCACGTGCCCTAAGAATGCCACGGTCTCAAGCCAGAACTCACATTTGGATAACTTGGTATACAACTTCTCCTCTCTCAATCTCTGCAACACAATACTCAAGTGTCGAGCATGCTCCTCCTGGCTACGAGAGTAGACTAGTATGTCATCAATGAATACGATTACAAATGAAACAAGATAGGGCCTGAACACACTGTTCATCAGATGCATAAATGTTGTTGGGGCGTTGGTCGGCCCAAAAGACATCACAAGGAACTCATAGTGACCATATCTGGTCCTGAATGCAGTCTTCATAATGTCGGACTCTCTAATCTTCAGCTGATGGTAGCCTGAACGAAGATCAATCTTCGAGAACACCCTAGCTCCCTGGAGCTGATCAAATAAATCATCAATACGAGGCAGAGGATACTTATTCTTCATTGTTACTTTGTTTAGCTGCATATAGTCAATACACATCCTCATAGATCCGTCCTTCTTCTTAACAAACAGGACTGGTGCACCCCACGGCGACACACTCGGCCGAATGAACCCCTTATCTAGGAGTTCCTGGAGCTGCTCCTTCAATTCCTTCAACTCAGCTGGTGCCATCCGGTACGGAGGAATAGAAATAGGCTGAGTGCCTGGCACCAAATCGATACCAAAATCAATATCCTTGTCCGGCGGCATGCCTGGCAGGTCTGAGGGAAACACATCAGGAAAGTCTCGCACAATGGGAACAGAATCAATACCGGGAGTCTAGGCCTCGACCTCCCGCACAAATGCTAAATAAGAGAGACATCCCTTCCCAACCATTCGTTGGGCCTTGAGTAAAGATATTACCATGCTAGGTACATACTCAGTCATGCCTCGCCACTCGATCCTCTGAATACCCGGCATAGCAAAGGTGAGTAGCATGACAGTCCAGAATAGCATGACATGGAGATAGCCAGTCCATGCCCAATATAACATCAAAATCAATCATGCTGAGAAGCAACAGGTCCACTCGGGTCTCCAGACCCCTAATAGTGACCAAATAGGACCGGTATACGTGGTCCACAACAATAGTATCCCCTACCGGGGTAGATACATGCACTGGTAGCTCAAGACTCCCTCGGGTCATGCCCAAATGAGGAGCAAAATATGTAGACACATAAGAATAAGTAGAACCGGGATCAAACAATACTGAGGCATCTCTGTGGCAGACTGAAATAATACCTGTAATGACAGCATCAGAAGCAACGACCTCAGATCGGCCCTGAAAAGCATAGCATCTAGCCTGTCCGCCTGATCGGCCTCCCCCTCGAGGGCGAGCCCTAGCTGTCTGACCCTCACCCCTAGCTGGCGGGGCGGGTGCTAAAGTAGAAGGACCAGATGACGAGGGCTGCCCCCTCTGCTGATAAGATCTGGAAACAAGACGGGGACACTCCCTACGGTGGTGCCCAAACTCTCCGCACTCATAGCAACTCCCCGGTGCTGGGGACTGAGACTGATAAGGACCTCTGGCGCTGGAGTGGCCAGCTGATGAACTAGGCCGAGATGAACCCTGAGCGGATGGGGCCTGTGAAGAACTCTGTGCTGGCATGGCACTAAGAGATGGTTGGCTCTGGTGTGAACCCTGATAACCCTGCCCGGAAGACCATCTGCGACGATCTGAACGACTCGACTGCAAAGATCTGAAAGAACGACCTCGGCTCTGTTGACTCTGGCCTCTAGTCTGAGTGTCACTGGAACTAGCCGCCCCTCGAGGCCTCTTGGCCTCCCTTTCATCCCGCTCCCTGCGACGATCTGTCTCTATGCCGCGAGCAATATCCACAGCATCCTCAAATGTACGACTCAAAACCCTCTCCTGAGTCATCAGAACACGAATGCGATAAATGAGGCCGTCTACCAAGCGCCCAATTCTCTCTCTGTCGGAATGAACCAACTACGGTGCATATCTGGACAACTCTGTAAACCTGATCTCATACTCTGACACTGACATGTCCCCCTGATGGAGACCCTCAAACTGCCTACGCATCTCCTCTCTTTGAGATCGAGGCACCCATTTCTCCAAGAACATAGTGGAGAACTCCGGCCATGATAGTGGTGCTGCCCCTGCCGACCTGCGGCGCTCATAAGCCTCCCACCAAGCGAAGGCTGGCCCCTGAAACTGAAAGGTAGTGAAAGATACCCCACTGGACTCCAATATCCCTGCCGTACGAAGCATCCGACGGCACTTATCCAGAAAACCTTGGGCGTCCTCGCCCGGAGCACCAGTGAACACTGGAGGAGATAACCTGGTGAACCTCTCGAGACGACGCTGCTCATCGTCTGTCATAGCTGGGACCCTATCCCCCTGAATCTGATCTACTGGTTGAACCGGTACCACAGGCTGGACTGGAGGAGCGTCTGGTGTCTGTAAGCCCTGCACTCCTAGCTCTGAAGTGCGTACTGTGGGGGTCTGATGGTCTGATGACCACCCCCGATCCCCGATGCAGCTGCTGTAGTAGTAACTGAAACCGCCTGTGCTAGGCCGGTGCAGACTGCTAGTATCTGAGCCAGGGTCTCCTGTAGACCCGGAATGACAATGGGCACAGCTGGTGCCTGATCTGGTGCTGCTGGCACCTCTACAACTGGGGGCTGTGGGTCAGCTAGCACTGCCTCAGCTGCCCTAACTCCGCCACGACCACGGCCACGTCCTCGGCCTCTAACAGGTGGTAGTGGTGGTCGTCCTCCACGTCCGGATGATCGAGTTCTCGCCATCTGCGAGAGAATAGAATGTCAAAGTTCAGTTCAAGTCAAAAGTAATCGCACGACAAGAATTCCAAGAATTTGAAACTTTTCCTAAAAGGTTTGTAGCCTCCCGAGGATAAGTACAGGCGTCCCCGTACCGATCCACGAGACTCTACCAACCGGCTCATGACTCGCGAGATCTGTTAACCTAGGCTCTGATACCAACTTGTCGCGACCCAAACCCTGGTCGTGATGGCGCCAGACACAATGCTAGGCAAGCCCGACCATATTATCCCTTAAACCATCCATTTATTAATCAAATTAAACTTAAAGAGTAAATGATCATATCAGGTGATAAGCAAAATGTGAAACATACAAAATACGGTCCCAACCATATCGTGGTGTCACGAGACTGAGCCTCTACAGAATAGCATCCTAATACAAACAACTCTAGGCAAATAGGAAATCAACAAGATGATAAAGAAGGAGAAAACAGGCTCTGCGGACGCTGGCAGCTACCTCGTAGTCTCCGCAAGAAGTAGTTGTGTGCAGGCAGCAACAACAACTCAACCGCTCTCGGGTACCTGTGAATCTGCACAAAAGGTGCAGGGGAGTGGGGTGAGTATATTTCAACTCAGTGAGTAACAATAATAAATAATAACTGAAAGTAAGAACTCCTGTGCTATCACTTAGCAGTTCTAAGGAAACCCTCATAGGTACGTCATCACTATGGTAGTACTCTAATCTCCAATCCACATTTATCTCTGCAAGATTCCACACTGATCCAACCCTCAATCGTACCCCTACGGTGTACGGCCATCTCAATATATATAGACACATACCTATGTGTATAATGTATAAGTATTTAAGTAGGTAGTAGGATATGAATAAGTTTAAAACTGCGGCGTGCAGCCCGCTCCAATACATATACCGCCTGCGGCGCGCAGCCCGCTCCATTTAACGTCGACGGCGCTCACTGGGGGTGTATACAGACTTCGGAGGGGCTCCCTAGGCCCAAACACTATAATATTGCGGCGTGCAGCACGATCCACACAAATATTACTGCGGCGTGCAGTCCGATCCAATATATATATGTATATATAACTATACTGCTGCGGCGTGTAGCCCGATCCCATGATATACACCAGCGCTCACTGAGAATGTGTGCGGACTCGGACTCCGAAGGGGCTCCTACAGCCCAAGCGCAATAATACTGCGGCGTGCAGTCCGTTCCACATGTATATCACTGCGGCGTGTAGTCCAATCCACATATACATTACTGATCCAATACATGTTTATGTATATACTGTTGCGACGTGGAACCCGATTCGGTATATATCAAATACCCTCACTGTGGGGTCCTTGACCCTTCTCGGTCAATATAGACTTGGCCTTTCGAGCCCACTCAGCTAAGACAGGGTATTCAACCCTAGGAATTTCTCATTTAGAGTGCAATTTGCTAACACTGGTTCATATTATGTTTTACAGTTAAGGACATGATTGAGAGTATGTGTTCAACATGTTAAGTGTGGTCAATTAGCTCTATAGGTTCCCTAATGCTCTACAGATCGGCACAAGGCCCCAAACATGGCTATTAGCCCAATTGTACAGTTATAATCTCATTAGCAGTCATACAACAGAGTATTCTATTAGCCGGGAAGGACCAAGTCCAAGTCCCCAATCACAATGTCACCACGCTCGTCTCAAGACGTGTGTCTCATCTCAACATAGCACTGTGAAGTGCTAGTACGGGGTTTCAAACCCTCAGTACATTGTTTACTACTACCACTCACCTTGAACCGGTAGAAGCTTCAATCCGCCTTGCGCTTGCCTCGCAAATCAATTTCCTCGGATGCCAAATCTGCTCAAAATCATAGAGAATACATCAATATATGCTAATTTCACGCAATTCATTCGAAATAACCCAAATTATATCAAAACCCACAAGTTGTTAAAACCCGACTTTTGGTGCACTTCTTGAAAAATTATAAAAGTTACATATTCGGAACCCTCGTCTCAATACGAGTCTAGGCATATCAAATTTATCAAATTCGGACTCCATTTGCCCGCTCAAATCGGTATTTTTCTACAATTTAGGCCTAGGGTTCAAACTCACATTTAATCCTCCATTTTCATAGAAATAATCCATGATTTCATGATAAAAGCGTGTAATTAAACCACGAAACTTACCTCCGACAATATCCCGATGATCTCCCAGCTATTTCCCGTCAATTTCTCACTCTAGAGCTCAACAATTGAGGGTTTTGCAAATGAACCCGTAGGTGAAATGTTTCTGGTTTTAATTCACTGCCTGGGTCGATTACTCTACGCGTTCGCGTTCCCTGCCACGCGTTCGCGATGCCCAGCCCGGATTAACCTTCACGAACGCAACCTCCCCCAACGCGTTCGCGATGCATTAGCTCCCAGCCGCCTATTTTTCCTTCTATGCGTTCGCGATATCCCTCACGCGGACGCGATGCACACCCTGACAAATCTACGCGAACGCGTTCCAGCTCCACGCGAACGCGAAGCCTCCGATCCTGACCCTACACGTTCGCGTCCAGACCATCGCGAACGCGATGAACAACTTTGATACCCTTCGCGGACGCGTGCCCTTCATCGCGAACGCGATGAAGGAATTTCCTCTGCAGATACAGCAGCAATTCAGCTGCTGTCTTAGGCCAAAAATGGTCCGTTTGGACCCCGAATTCATCCCGAGGCCCCCGGGACCCCAACGAAAACCACCAACATACTCCATAACATGATTCAAACTTGTTCTAATCACAAAAATACCATCCTAAACTTCAAAATCACCAATTACGCACGGATTCAAGCCTAAGTTTCTTCAAAACTTCCGAAATCGACATTCGATCAAAAACCCGGCCAAACGACCTCCGTATAACCTGAAATTTTGCAGGCACATCCAAAATCACCTAACGGAGCTACTGCAACTGTCGGAATTCCATTCCGACTCCCGGATCAAAATCTCACCTACCGTTCGGATTTCGCCAAAATTCAACCTTAGCCAATTCAAGCCTATTTCTACACCGGACCTCCAAATTCAATTCCGATCGCTCTCCTAGCTCACAAATGACCTCCCGGAGCTGACCGAATCATCAGAATTTGATTCCGAGCTCTCTAACTAAATAGTCAACTCCGGATTGACTTTCCTTATTCAAGTTTCCTTCAAAAAGGCTATATGCCTCATTTTCAATCCAATTCACTCCTAACTCTCCCGATAGACTCTAACATTGATATAAAAGCAGGAAATCTGCAATTACAACATAACGCGGTGGAAATTCCCGTGACGACGGGCCGGGTCGTCACAAGAAAATTCTGTAATTGAACTAAATCACTAATCGAACAGCTATAACCAATACTTCCAAAGTGTTAATCAATATCGCATTCACTGAATTTAAAAAAATTACCAAAACATTCAACTAATCAGCAATTAATCTACTTGAATTTACTGATATTTCAAAACAGGTCAAATAATTTCCATTATACTGTTGTTACACACATTGTTAAAACGATACTAATAAAGATCAAAAATCAACAATTTAACAGAAATTTAAAATCAGAAAATGGCTATTTCCCCGAAATCTAAAAATCTAAAAAATTAACATAAACTAACAATTTTAACACAAATCTAACAATACTAGTAAAAATCAGAAACTAACAGAAATCTAAAAGATGAATCAAAATCAGAAATGAAAAAGAAATAGAAATTAATACCAATTAATCATAACAATTGAAATATTTGAATCTGTAATACTAATTAGGATAATAGGATTTTGTGAAATCTGTAATGCCAAAATCGTTACACTAATTGTTATTTTTATAACCCCAGAAATTAGAAGAAGAAAAAGAGACACAAAAAGAACTTAGTCATGCAAACAAATTAAACAAAAATCAGAAAAAACAAAGAAGAAGACTTAGCTCTTATTTTTTCCCGTTATTTATTTCTTGTAAATTTTATGTTTTTTCTTGTTTTATTTTCCTTTTGTTTTTCTTCTCGCTTTTCTTGAATCTTTCTTCAAACGAGCTTTCAAATCTTGTCTTGAAGCAGGCCTTTTCTTGAAATTCTTGAAACTGAATCTGTTTTAGTCGAGTCTTGAAAATCCGGTAGTCACAGTGTAAAGAACACTTAGAAGGTGGGAGCATGTGAATTTTGGGAGATTCTTGGGGTGGCGACGCAAACTAGGGTTTGATATTTGAGGGATTTCGGTATTTTTTAAAAGAAACTGATAATGGGGTTATGCTGAGGAGATAAAGTAGAGTCTTTTAATGCTTTTAAATGTTACACTTATTGGCAGCCATTAGATTAATATTAATCAACGGTTGAGATCCGTAATGCCTAAAACGACGTCGTTTCGTTGATTGTTGAGACCGGACTGGGTTGGGCGTGGTTTTGTATCCGTTTTGGGTCTGGGGATTTCGTTTGGGCTACTGGGCAGCTGGGAATTTGGGTTAATTAACCCAATGTTGGTCTCTTAATTAAGACCACTTTTTCTTTTAATTTTTCCTTGTTTATTTTATTTAATTTCTTGTATTTTTTTTTGTATTTTGTATTTATATTGTATTTCAATTTTCTTTTTTTGTTTTGTATTTTTTCTGTATTTTTCCTATTTTGTAATTATTTGGAATTTATTAAAACTATTAAACTAATTACCTTCTCTTTTTTTGGCAAATTTTCAATTTAACAGCAAACTAATGTTATTTTTTATTTTTCTTTAATTTGTTAAAAACGAACTAATTTCCTAAATGCATTTTTTTGTATTTTTATTTATCACACACAAATAACACGCAAACAATTAACACAAAATTCACACAAATTATAAAAATATGGAAAAATTATTTATTTGAATTTTATGGGAACAACTCATGTGTAGGGTAAAAATCACGTGCTCACAATGTCTATTCTTTCTTTCAGCTACCTCATTTTGTTGGGATGTGTGAGAATAAGATGTTTGATGAATAATCCCATGGGAGTTCATAAACTACTCAAATAGGGAAGACAAATACTCTAGGGCGTTATCACACTACGAAATGTACGAATAGAAACCCCAAATTGATTTTGAATTTCAGCGTGGAAGGTCTGGAAAATAAAAAACAACTCGGATCGATTTTTCATCAAAAGTATCCAAGTAAACCTGGAATAATCATCAATGAAACTGACAAAGTAGCGGAATCCTAAGGTAGAACTAACCGGACTAGGACCCCAAACATCTGAATGTACTAAAGAAAAAGGTGAGTGATGAGTGGTGATTTTACCACTCATTCTAGCCTCTTTTCCTTAGCTTTTATGTATACAATGAGGTTGTTTATAGTTGTTATTGTGAGATTTTCAGGTACATAATGCTATGAGGTGGTTTGAATGGAATAGAAGTGTTTTGAGTGGAATTGAAGTGAAAAATGACTGTTGGGCAAATACTCTATGCGATCGCGAGATGATTCACGCGATCGCAGAAGACCAGGCAGTAACTCTAAACGATCGCAGGTAAGATTACGCGATCGCAAAAGCTACAACATCAATGATACGCGATCGCAGAGACATCAACTTCAACTCTACGCGATTGTAGTCTGGTTCACGCGATCGCGTAGGTTTCAGCAGCTACTCTTCGCTTTCGCAGGCCAAAACACGCGATCACGATGCATTGTATCTGGGCCAGTCCTGGGCAATTTCGACATTTCATAATTTCTCACCCCAAATCAGTTTTATACTCGTCGCAACAGATTTTTAGGATATCTTGGGCTTATTTTCAGTTCTTAGAACTAGAGAGAATATTTTTTGGAAGCTAGGGTTTTGCACACATACATGGGTCTTGATGATTGAAGCTTGTGGTTAAGATTTTCTTACCCATTTATGTTTGTTTCTTCATCTCCTTACTCTGTATTGAATATTAAAGTGTGTAGTATTTATTTCCAACACTTGAATCTTGTTTATGGGAATATTCATGTTTAAAGTGTGAATTAAATACCTTGTTGTTCTTATGTATTAAATAGATGATCTTGTTATTTAAAGCTTAGATTGAATATATTGAATCTATTGTTGTGGGTTGTTTATTTGATTTTGGTTTTAATTATTTTACTGCGTGGTTAACAGTGAAATATTATTTACGAACCTTGAGTAAACTTGACAAAGGAAATTCTTGGTTGCATATAAAATCAAATAGAACAAGATTTGAATCCCGGGCATCGGGTGAAGGATTTGCAATTAAGATAGACATATACTTAATTGCCTTGTTTCGTTGAAACATAAGAGTTGTAAATGCATTCTTGTTAATATTAATACCATAGACATATAGGTATTGATTTAACTTGGTTAGTTTCATAAGAACTCGGAAGATTCTTATGTATATTATTAACCTTATAATCAACAACTTGAATGGTTCAATAAATCAATTATAAGTATGAAAAGAAGCATGATTACTAGCAAGTCCATGACCACTTCAATCTTGTCACGACCCTAGTTCACCAATCGTGAACCTGTCATGACGGCACCTAGTCCCTGCGACTAGGTAGGCCTAACACGATGCAGAATATACAAGTTTATGAACATTAAACGAGAAAAATAGCGGAAAATGATATAAAAGGAATGTAATCAGTGCCGCTTGGCACATACACTCTTCAACTACACCATATAGCATACCACCAAGACCCGGAATCCCACGGGTAACACAGACTAAAAAGGGAAGTACAACTATGGTTCTATATATCAAGAGTATCTAAAACAACGAAAATGAGGGAAAACATCTACTAATACTATCAGAATAGAAGGAGGGCCTACGGATCCGCGGACGTAGCAGATCAAACCTCGAGGTCTCCAAATGTGCTGCTGAATCACCTAGTATGAGCCTGTCCTGATGTACCTGGATCTGCACAACAAAAATGTGCAGAAGAGTAGCATGAGTACACCACGGCGGTACTCAGTAAGTGCCAAGCCTAACCTCGATATAGTAGTGACGGGGAAGGTCAGGGCCCTACTGAGAGAAACATCAACATAATAATCAACAGTAATAAGCAGGAATATGTGAGAATAACTCTAAAGTAACATCAATAAGGTAACTACTACTACGGGCTACGAATATCTAACTACAAGTAACCGTCTCAACAAAACTCAACCAGCAAGTCCAGGACCTGTGGGAATTGAACCCACAGTCCCATTCTATAATCAACAAATCCAGGAGCTACGGGAATTTAACCCGCAGTCCCAATAACAGTATCTCTGGGTCTCCGGGAATCGAACCCGCAGCCCATGTCTCAATACCTCAGGATGTGTCTCAATGACCTCAGGATCTCCGGGAATCGAATCCGCAGTCCATGTCTCAATAATATATCAATAAACTTTGGGTCTCCGGGAATCGAACCCGCAGTCCACAAACAATACCACTCCGGGTCTCTGGGAATCGAACCCACGGCCCTGGGATCTCCGGGAATCGAACCCGCAGTCCACCAACACAACAAATAAAGAGACGTACAGAGAAAATATAATATGCTTAACTACAACTTCACCTAAACTAGTACCAACAATTTTCAAGAAGTTCAAATAAGAAAATTAGGGAATTAGACAGATAAATCCTATCTAGTCATGCTTTTCTAGTGAATACCAGGTAAATGTAACAATTTAATCAACTAAGAACAGGAATATCACTAATCGGACAATTCAAGTAAAGTGAGTTACAACAACCAGCGCATGTACACGCCCGTCACCTCGCGTACAAGGCTTTTCAACTATCACATAATGTCCTAGGGGTGAAGGTTCCCCCACACGAGGTTAGACAAGCCACTTACCTCGACTCCGGTACAAAATCGCTAAGAGACAACTCTCTTACTGCGAATGTCGGCCTCCACAGGTGTAGTATCTGATAAAAATCAATAGAATCACATCAAAATAGGCCAATTGGGCATTACCCAATCAAAACAATTCAAAATACACCAAAACCCACAAGTTGCCAAAACTCGACTTTCGGTACGCTTCTCGAAAAAATTATGAAAGTTAAATATTAGGAACCCTCGTCTCAATACGAGTCTAAGCATATAAAGTTTACTAAATTCAGACTCCATTTGCCCATTCAAACCCTTGATTTTCTAAAATTAAAGCCTAGGGTGAAAACCCCCATAAAATACCCCAAATTCCTCCACTTTCATGAGATAATTGCATAATTTTACCAATACAAATCATAATTTGAGTCCATAGTTGATTACCTGAAGAAACCCCTTGAATTTCCCTTCAAAATCGCCCAAATCGCTTCTTAAGCCGAGCCCTCAATGTTTTGAAATGTTTCTAAAATTTTTAACTTCTGATATAATTAAACCCTCTGCGATTTTCACTTCTGCGGACATATTCTGCCTCCGCGAGACCGCTTCCGCGACCATTTGGTCGCTTCTTCGAAACCCCAGGCCTGGTTGGCCCATTCCGCTTCTGCGAGCCCAGGGACGCTTCCGCGCGTCCGTTTCTGCGAAATATCCTCCGCTCCTGCGGGACTTCCCACTTCCGCGAGTAAGAGTCCGCTTCTGCGGACTCACTTAAGCGAATGACCTTCCGCTCCTGCAGATTCCTCACTCCTCGACCATAGGTCGCTTCTGCGACAAGGCTTCCGCACCCGCGACTCCGCCTCAGCGGAACAGGATCCGCCTCTGCGAACCCAGGCGCTCCTGCGCCCCAAATTCCGCTCCTACGGAATCGCCTCTACAGTCCCATTTCCGCTGGGGCAAAAACAACATAACAGAATGCCCAAACCTGTAATTTTCCATGTTTTCTTCCCATTTACCCATCCGATAACAGCCTGAGGCCCCCCGACCTCATCCAAAAACACCAACACATCCTAATACCTTATTCGAACTTATTATAATGATAAAAACATGTCCTTAAACACGGAAAACATCGAATTATAACAGATTCAAGCCTAAGTTTTTATCTAAACTTCTGAAATCAACATTCAATCAAAAACCCGACCAAACGACGTCCAAATGACCTGAAAATTTGCATATATATCCAAAATCACAAAACAAAGCTACATAAATTGTCAGAATTCCGTTCCGACCCCCGGATCAAAATCTCACCTATCGTTCGGATTCGCCAAAATTTCAAACTTCGGCATTTCAAGCCTAATTGAGCTACGGACCTCCAAAATACATTCCGAATGCGCTCCCAGCCCCAAAATCACCTAACGGAGCTAATGGAACCATCGGATTTCCGTTTCGAGGTCGTCTTAACACTTTTCTGATTACGGGCCATTTTTCAACTATAAAGCTCCCAATTAGGGATTAAGTGTCCCAAAACACTCCGAATTCCAGAACCGACCCTCCCGGCAAACCACAATAGCAGAAATGAACTTAGGGGAACAGTTAGATTGGGGATCGGGGTGTAAATTTCGAAAATGACCGGCCGGGTCGTTACATCTTCCCACACTTAAAAGATTCGTTCGTCCTCGAACGAGCATAGAAAACATACCTGGAGTGGTAAAGAGATGAGGGTACTGGTTGCGCATATCCTGCTCGGTCTCCCAAGTCGCCTCCTCTACCGGCTGACCCCGCCACTAAACCTTTAGTGAAGCAATGTTCTTTGACCTTAGCTTCCTGACTTGCCTGTCTAGAATGGCTACTAGCTCCTCAACATAAGACAGATCTTCGTCTAGCTGAACAGAAGTGGAATCCAACACATGCGACGGGTCACCATGGTATCTCCGGAGCATAGAGACATGAAATACGGGATGGAATCCAGCTAGGCTGGGAGGTAAAGCCAACTCATAAGCAACCTCCCCAACACGCGTCAAAATCTCAAAAGGACCAATATATCTAGGTCTCAGCTTCCCCTTCTTCCCAAACCTCATAATGCCTTTCATGGGCGAAACTCGAAGCAGAACTCGCTCGCCAACCGTAAAAGCCACATCACGGACCTTCTTGTCCGCATAACTCTTCTTTCTAGACTGGGCTGCACGAAGTCTGTCCTGAATCACCTTGACCTTGTCCGTTGCATCCTGAACCATATCGGTACCTAGCAGTTTGGCCTCGCCCAGCTCGAACATACCCACAGGAGACCTACACCTCTTACCATATAGAGCCTCATATGGTGCCATCTGAATACTGGACTGGTAACTGTTGTTATAAGCAAACTCCGCCAGTGGCAAGAAATGATCCCATGAACCTCCAAACTCAATCACGCACGCACGGAGCATATCCTCCAAAATCTGAATAGTGCGCTCGGACTGACCATCAGTCTGGGGATGAAACGCTGTGCTCAGCTCCACCCGAGTACCTAACTCTTGCTGTACGGCTCTCCAAAACCGTGAAGTGAACCGAGTGCCTCTATCTGAAATGATGGACACTGGGATACCATGCAGCCGAACTATCTCCTTGATGTAGATCTCTGCTCGTCGCTCCGATGAATAAGTAGTGCTCACCGGTATGAAATGGGCGGACTTGGTCAGCCGATCCACAATAACCCAAATGGAATCGAACTTCCTAATAGTTCGTGGAAGTCCAGATACAAAGTCCATGGTGATGCACTCCCATTTCCACTCCGGAATCTCAATCTGCTGCCTTAACCCACCCGGACGCTGATGCTCATACTTCACCTGCTGGCAGTTGAGGCACCTAGAAACATAGTCAACAATATCCCTCCTCATCCGCCTCCACCAGTAATGTTGTCTCAAGTCCCGATACATCTTCGCGGCACCCGGATGGATGGAATACCGCAAGCTATGGGCCTCTGCTAGAATCAGCTCTCGAAGATCATCTACATTGGGCACACAAATACTCCCCTGCATCCTCATAACTCCATCATCCCTAATGGTAAAATCTCGAGAATCTCCATGCCGAACTCTATCCTGGAGGACAAGCAAATGAGGGTCATCAAACTGACGCTCCCTGATGCGGTCAAATAGAGAAGACCGAGAAACCATACAAGCCAGAACCCGGCTGGGCTCCAAAAGATCCAGTCTAACAAACTGCCTGGCTAAAGCCTGAACATCTATCGCCATAGGCCTCTCCAAAGGTGGTAGATATGCCAAACTCCCCAAACTCTTTGCCCGACGACTCAAGGCATCGGCAACCACATTAGCCTTGCCTGGATGATAGAGAATAGTAATATCATAGTCCTTCAGTAGCTCCAACCATCTCCTCTGACGCATATTCAGGTCCTTCTGCTTAAGCAAATGCTGCAAGCTCCGGTGATTAGTGTAGATCTCACAAGGAACCCCATACAAGTAATGACGCCAAATCTTCAAGGCGTGAACAATGGCAGCTAGCTCTAGATCATGAACAGGATAGTTCTTCTCATGTACCTTCAGCTGTCTGGACGTGTAGGCAATTACCCTACCGTCCTGCATCAATACTGCACCGAGTCCAACTCGTGAGGCATCACAATATACTGTATAGGACCGCGAACCTGTAGGCAACATCAAGATAGGGACTGAAGTCAAAGCTGTCTTGAGCTTCTGAAAGCTTGCCTCACACTCATCTGTCTATTGAAAAGGGGAACCCTTTTGGGTCAATCTGGTCATAGGTGTTGCGATCGAAGAGAACCCCTCTACGAAACGACGGTAATAGCCTTCCATACCAAGGAAACTACGAATCTCAGTAGCGGAGGAGTGTCTGGGCCAACTCTGCACGGCCTCCACCTTCCTCGGATCCACTCGAATACCATCGCTCGACACCACGTGGCCTAAAAATGCCACTAAACTCAACTAGAATTCACATTTAGAGAACTTGGCATATAGCTGCTTCTCCCTCAGAATCTGAAGCAATATCCTCAAATGCTGCTCGTGCTCTTCCCGACTCCAGGAATATACTAGAATATCATCAATGATAGTAATCACGTACGAGTCCAGATATGGCCTGAACACACTGTGCATCAAATGTATAGAGGCTGCTGGGGCGTTAGTCAGCCCAAAAGACATCACGAGGAACTCGTAGTGACCATACCGAGTCCTGAAGGCAGTCTTCGAGATATCTGGCTCCCGAATCTTCAGCTGATGATAACCAGAGCGCAAATCAATCTTAGAGAACACCTGTGCGCCCTGCAACTGGTCAAACAAATCATTGATGCGAGGTAAATGATATCGGTTCTTCACTGTAACCTTGTTCAACTGACGATAGTCAATACACATACGCATAGAACCGTCCTTTTTCTTCACAAACAACACAGGAGCACCCTAAGGCGAAACACTGGGTCGAATGAAACCCTTACCCAATAACTCATGTAACTGATCCTTCAACTCCTTCAACTCAGGTGGAGCCATACGGTATGGTGGAATAGAAATGGGCTGAGTGCCCGGCAACAAGTCAATAGCAAAATCAATATCTCTGTCGGGCGGCATACCCGGGAGATCAGCTGGAAATACATCAGCGAAATCACGTACCACCGGAACGAAATCAATAGAAGGAGTGTCAATACTGACATCCCGCACATAAGCTAGATAAGCAACACACCCCTTCTTAACCATACGCTGAGCTCTGAGAAAGGAAATAACACGGCTGAGGGTGTGATCTAGAGTACCACTCTACTCAATACGTGGAATGCCTGGCATAGCCAGCGTCATGGTCTTGGCGTGACAATCAAGAATAGAATAATGGAGCGACAACCAGTCCATGCCTAGAATAATATCAAAATCGACCATCCCGAGCAATAATAGATCCGCTCTGGTCTCAAAACCACAAATGGTAACCAAACACGACCGATACACACGGTCCACAACCAAAGAATACCCATCGGAGTGGAAACATAAATGGGGGCACTCAAAGAATCCCGAGGTACACCTAGATGCGAAGCAAAATAAGAGGACACATATGAAAAAGTGGAACCAGGATCGAATAGAATCGATGCCTCCCTGTGACTAACCAGAATAATACCTGTGATAATAGAATCAGATGCAAAAGCTGCAGCGCGATTAGGAATAGCATAAAATCTAGCATGACCCCTCTCTCGAGGACGGCCTCTGCTACCCTGATCCCTGCACCTGGCTGGCTGGGCAGGTGGAGTGGCAGCTGGGGTTGGAATGATGGCCTGTTGACCCTGAGAGCTGCGCTGAGGCTGTGAAGACTGTGGATGTGCTCCTCTCCTACGCCTGGGGTACTCCCTAACCAGGTGGTGAGTATCCCCGCACTCAAAACAAGCTCTAGGAGGACGCGGTGGCTGTGACTGACCGGCCTCACCCCCACTAGTCTGACCCCTAGAGGTACCCCGCGCAGGAGGCGCACTGGAAACTGGGGGGAGCATAATAAGGCTCCTGAGGTGCTGGAAGAGCTGGAGTACTACCGGCTGCTGGCAATGCTGAATGAACTGGACGACCGTAATAACCCCTGCTAAAACGCCCGGCTGCTAAAGTGTGGGCACCAAAGAAATGGCCCGACTCACGAGACCTCTTGTCCTCCCTCCCCCCCGCTCTCTAGGAAGCATACTCTCGATCCTCTTGGCAATGCTCACTGCCTACTGATAAGGTATGTCCGTCTCCAACTCTCTGGCCATGCTGGACCGGATCGGCGGAATAAGGCCCTTCATAAATCTCCGCACTCTCTCCCGGACCGTGGCTACCAAAGCCGGTGCATGCCTAGCTAGACCGGTGAAACTGATAGCATACTCCGATACTGACATAGAGCCCTGTCGCAACCGCTCAAACTCCGATCGCCAAGAATCCCTAAGGCTCTTGGGAACAAACTCCCTTAAAAATAGATCTGAAAATTGCGTCCAAGTCAATGAAGCAGACTCCTCTGGACTATCCAACTCATACGTGCGCCACCAATCATAAGCGGCCCCACGAAACTAAAAGGCAGTGAAGGAAACCCCGCTGGTCTCCACTATCCCCATGGTATGAAGAATACGGTGACACTCCTCTAGAAAACCCAATGCATCATCTATAGCCAAACCACTAAACACTGGAGGGTCATATTTCTTGAATCTCTCCAATCTACGCTGCTCGTCCTCTAAGGCAGCTGGCCCACCTTCGGGCTGTGCTGGGGCGGCAGGAGGCACAACAATAATCTCTAGAACCTGCCCCACTAGCACTCGTTGCTCAGGTGTAGCGGCTGCGGGAGTCTGGGCCCATCCCTCGGCCTGAGATGTAGCCGCAGTGAGAGGAAGCAACCATGCCTGAGCTAAAGTGGTATACATACTCATGAACTGGGCCAGGGTCTCCTGGAGTGCTGGAGTAGTAGCAGCTGTAGTCGGTGTACCAGGTGCCTGCTCCAACCTGGTCTACCTGTGGCACCTCAGCAGCAGCACGCGCGGGTGCTGTGGCTGCACCTCAGGCGCGTCCTCGTCCTCTACCTCGGCCCCGGCCTCCGACGGCGGCAACAGGGGGCGCGGGTACCTGATCATCGCGAGTAGATCGTGTCCTCACCATCTGTGAGAGAATAGAAAGCAGAAATTTAGATTTGGTGCCAAAAACGTCGCACGACAAGGAATCCAAAAGAAATGAAGTGTTTCCTAAACAGTTACATAGCCTCTCGTAGATAAATACAGACGTCTCCGTATCGATCAGCGAGACTCTAAGTAACCGGTCTGTGTCCCGTGACTTCTATGAACCTAGAGCTCTGATACCAACTTATCATGACCCTAGTTCACCAATCGTGAACCTGTCATGACGGCACCCAGTCCCCACGACTAGGTAAGCCTAACACGATGTGGAATATACAAGTTTATGAACATTACACGAGAAAAATAGCGAAAAACGATATAAAATGAATGTAATCAGTGCCGCTTTGCACATATACTCATCAACTACACCATATAGCATACCACCAAGACCCGAAATCCCACGGGTAACACAGACTAGAAAGGGAAGTAAAAATGTGACTCTATATATCAAGAGTATCTAAAACAACAAAAATGAGGGAAAAAAAAATCTACTAATACTATCTGAATAGAAGGAGGGCCTCCGGATCCGCGGACGTAGCAGATCATACCTCGAGGTCTCCAAATGTGCTGCTAAATCACCTAGTGTGAGCCTGTCCTGATGTACCTAGATCTGTAACACAAAAGTGTACAAAAGAGTAGCATGAGTACACCATGGCGGTACTCAGTAAGTGCCAAGCCTAACCTCGATGGAGTAGTGACGAGGAAGGTCAGGGCCCTACTGAGAGAAACATCAACATAATAATCAACAATAATAAACAGGAATATGTGAGAATAACTCTGAAGTAACATCAATAAGGTAACTACTACGAGGGGCTACAAATAACTAACTACAAGTAACCATCTCAACAAAACTCAACCAGCAAGTCCAAGACCTGTGGGAATTGAACCCACAGTCCCACTCTATAATCAACAAATCCAGGAGCTACGAGAATTTAACCCGCAGTCCCAATAACAGTATCTCTGGGTCTCCGGGAATCGAACCCGCAACCCATGTCTCAATACCTCGAGATGTGTCTCAATGACCTCATGATCTCCGGGAATCGAACCCGTAGTCCATGTCTCAATAATATATCAATAAACTCTAGGTCTCCGGGAATTGAACCCGCAGCCCTTGGATCTCTAAAAATCAAACCCGTAGTCCACAAACAATACCACTCTGGGTCTCTAGGAATCGAACCCACAGCCCTGGGATCTTCGGGAATCGAACCCGCAATCCACCAACACAACAAATAAAGAGACGCACAGAGAAAATATAATATGCTTAACTATAACTTCACCGAAACTAGTACCAACAATTTTCAAGAAGTTCAAATAAGACAATTAGACAATTAGACAAATAAATCCTATATAGTCATGCTTTTCTAGTGAATACCAGGTAAATGTAACAATTTATCAACTAAGAATAGGAATATCACTAATCGGACAATTCAAGTAAAGTGAGTTACAACAACCAGCGCAAGTACACGCCCGTCACCTCGCGTACAAGGCTTTTAAACTATCACATAATGTCCTAGGGGTGAAGGTTCCCCCACACGAGGTTAGACAAGCCACTTACCTTGACTCCGGTACAAAACCGCTAAGAGACAACTCTCTTGCCGCGAATGTCGGCCTCCACAGGTGTAGTATCTGATAAAAATCAATAGCATCATATCAAAATAGGCAAATTGGGCATTATCCAATCAAAATAATTCAAAATACACCAAAACCCACAAGTTGCCAAAACACGACTTTCAGTACGCTTCTCGAAAAAATTACGAAGGTTACATATTCGGAACCCTCATCTCAATACGAGTCTAAGCATATAAAGTTTACTACATTCGGACTCCATTTGCCCATTCAAACCCTTGATTTTCTAAAATTCAAGCCTAGGGTGAAAACCCCCATAAAATACCTCAAATTCCTCCTATTCATGAGATAATTGCATAACTTTACCAATACAAATCATAATTTGAGTCCATAGTTGATTACCTGAAGAAACCCATTGAATTTCCCTTCAAAATCGCCCAAATCGCCTATTAAGCCGAGCCCTCAATGTTTTGAAATGTTTCTGAAATTTTTAAGTTCTGATATAATTAAACCCTCTGCGATTTTCGCTTCTGCGAACATTTTCCGCCTCTGCGAGACCGCTTCCGCGACCATTTGGTCGCTTCTGCGAAACCCCAGGCCTGGCTAGCCCATTTCGCTTCTGCGAGCCCAGGGACGCTTCCGCGCGTCCGCTCCTGCGGAATATCCTCCGCTTCTGCGGGACATCCCGCTTCCGCGAGTAAGAGTGCGCTTCTGCTGACTCGCTTAAGCGAATGACCTTCCGCTCTTGCGGATTCCTCACTCCTCGACCATAGGTCGCTTCTGCGACAAGGCTTCCCCACCCGCGACTCCGCCTCAGCGGAATAAGATCCGCCTCTGCGAACCCAGGTGCTCCTGTGCCCCAAATTCCGCTCCTACGAGACTCGCCTCTGCGCTCCCATTTCCGCTGGGGCGAAAACAACATAACAGAATGCCCAAACCTGCAATTTTCCATGTTTTCTTCCCGTTTACCCATCCGATAACAACCCGAGGCCCCCGGGACCTAATCCAAACACACCAATACATCCTAATACCTTATTCGAACTTGTTCCAATGATAAAAACATGTCCTTAAACACGGAAAAACATCGAATTATAGCAGATTCAAGCCTAAGTTTTCATCTAAACTTCCGAAATCAACATTCAATCAAAAACCCGACCAAACGACGTCCGAATGACCTGAAAATTTGCGGACATATCCAAAATCACATAACGAAGCTACAAAAATTGTCGGAATTCCATTCTGACCCCTGGATCAAAATCTCACCTATCGTTCGGATTCGCCAAAATTTCAACCTTCGGCATTTCAAGCCTAATTGAGCTACGGACCTCCAAAATACATTCCGAACGCGCTCCCAGCCCCGAAATCACCTAACGGAGCTAATGGAACCATCGGATTTCCGTTCCGAGATCGTCTTAACACTGTTCCGATTACGGGCCATTTTCCAACTATAAAGCTCCCAATTTGGGACTATGTGTCCCAAAACACTCCGAATTCCAGAACCGACCCTCTCGGCAAACCATAATAGCAAAAATGAACTTAGGGGAACAGTTAGATGGGGGATCGGGGTATAAATTTCAAAAATGACCGGCCGGGTTGTTACAAGTGTAATTCCCGAAACAACCATACTTGTAGCCATTGATCATTTTACTTGCTTTCTAGGTTAGTTTACATTTTCGCATTTAGGTATAAATACTCTTTCAACCACCATTCTTAGTGTTTGGCATTGCATAACTAGCGATAATTTTCTTACATACCTAATCGCCTACATTTTGTTCTCTGTGGGATTCGACCCCGACTCATAGTTGGGTAAATTATATTGTTGCGACCGTATCTATTGCTTTTTAGCAGTCCATTTGGACATCACCAAAAATATGGCGCCGTTGCCGGGGAACAATTTGGCATAATTTAGGTTGTTTGAGAAGTAAGCGAAAGTGCTTTGATCCAAACTTGTGAATATTTGTGTAATTAATTTTTCTTGTTTATTTATTTATTTTGAAAAATGGCATCGTACAATAACAATTGGTCAGATAGTAGTTGTTCATACTTTGATGATCCGTGTCCTTATTATGGAGGACCACACTCGCGGCAAATTGTTTAAATTCTCCCGAGGGTGGATTGTACGCACAATTTCGAACCCATGAGTGGAGTATTTGTGATAAGTGTGATGGCCAAAATGGTCATTGGAATTATTGTGCATATTTGTCTTTCCCTTCCCCAAGCCCCTACTATGATGAATCTACTTGTTGTGATGAAAATTATAGGGCCAAGGAAGTGATGATATGGAAAGTAAAGCTCGTATTATGGACATGATAAGGCAAACAGTTACATGTCCTCTCGTAGATAAATACAGACGTCTCCGTATCGATCAGCGAGACTCTAAGTAACCGGTCCGTGTCCCGTGACTCCTATGAACCTAGAGCTCTGATACCAACTTATCACGACCCTAGTTCACCAATCGTGAACCTGTCATGACGGCACCCAGTCCCCATGACTAGGTAAGCCTAACACGATGTGGAATATACAAGTTTATGAACATTACACGAGAAAAATAGCGAAAAACGATATAAAATGAATGTAATCAGTGCCGCTTTGCACATACACTCATCAACTACACCATATAGCATACCACCAAGACCCGAAATCCCACGGGTAACACAGACTAGAAAGGGAAGTAAAAATGTGACTCTATATATCAAGAGTATCTAAAACAACGAAAATGAGGGAAAAAAACATCTACTAATACTATCTGAATAGAAGGAGGGCCTCCGAATCCGCGAACGTAGCAGATCATACCTCGAGGTCTCCAAATGTGCTGCTGAATCACCTAGTGTGAGCCTGTCCTGATGTACCTGGATCTGCACAACAAAAGTGTGCAGAAGAGTAGCATGAGTACACCATGACGGTACTCAGTAAGTGCCAAGCCTAACCTCGATGGAGTAGTGACGAGGAAGGTCAGGGCCCTACTGAGAGAAACATCAACATAATAATCAACAATAATAAACAGGAATATGTGAGAATAACTCTGAAGTAACATCAATAAGGTAACTACTACGAGGGGCTACAAATAACTAACTACAAGTAACCATCTCAACAAAACTCAACCAGCAAGTCCAGGACCTGTGGGAATTGAACCCACAGTCCCACTCTATAATCAACAAATCCAGGAGCTACGGGAATTTAACCCGCAGTCCCAATAACCGTATCTCTGGGTCTCCGGGAATCGAACCCGCAGCCCATGTCTCAATACCTCGAGATGTGTCTCAATGACCTCATGATCTCCGGGAATCGAACCCGTAGTCCATGTCTCAATAATATATCAATAAACTCTGGGTCTCCGGGAATTGAACCCGCAGCCCTTGGATATCTAAAAATCAAACCCGTAGTCCACAAACAATACCCCTCTGGGTCTCTAGGAATCGAACCCACAGCCCTGGGATCTTCGGGAATCGAACCCGCAGTCCACCAACACAACAAATAAAGAGACGCACAGAGAAAATATAATATGCTTAACTATAACTTCACCGAAACTAGTACCAACAATTTTCAAGAAGTTCAAATAAGACAATTAGGCAATTAGACAGATAAATCCTATCTAGTCATGCTTTTCTACTGAATACCAGGTAAATGTAACAATTTATCAACTAAGAACAGGAATATCACTAATCGGACAATTCAAGTAAAGTGAGTTACAACAACCAGCGCATGTACACGCCCGTCACCTCGCGTACAAGGCTTTTAAACTATCACATAATGTCCTAGGGGTGAAGGTTCCCCCACACGAGGTTAGACAAGCCACTTACCTTGACTCCGGTACAAAACCGCTAAGAGACAACTCTCTTGCCGCGAATGTCGGCCTCCACAGGTGTAGTATCTGATAAAAATCAATAGCATCACATCAAAATAGGCAAATTGGGCATTATCCAATCAAAATAATTCAAAATACACCAAAACCCACAAGTTGCCAAAACACGACTTTCAGTACGCTTCTCGAAAAAATTACGAAGGTTACATATTCGGAACCCTCATCTCAATACGAGTCTAAGCATATAAAGTTTACTAAATTCGGACTCCATTTGCCCATTCAAACCCTTGATTTTCTAAAATTCAAGCCTAGGGTGAAAACCCCCATAAAATACCCCAAATTCCTCCTATTTCATGAGATAATTGCATAACTTTACCAATACAAATCATAATTTGAGTCCATAGTTGATTACCTGAAGAAACCCATTGAATTTCCCTTCAAAATCGCCCAAATCGCCTATTAAGCCGAGCCCTCAATGTTTTGAAATGTTTCTGAAATTTCTAACTTCTGATATAATTAAACCCTCTGCGATTTTCGCTTCTGCGGACATTTTCCGCCTCTGCGAGACCGCTTCCGCGACCATTTGGTCGCTTCTGCGAAACCCCAGGCCTGGCTGGCCCATTTCGCTTCTGCGAGCCCAGGGACGCTTCCGCGCGTCCGCTCCTGCGGAATATCCTCCGCTTCTGCGGGACTTCCCGCTTCCGCGAGTAAGAGTGCGCTTCTGCTGACTCGCTTAAGCGAATGACCTTCCGCTCCTGCGGATTCCTCACTCCTCGACCATAGGTCGCTTCTGCGACAAGGCTTCCCCACCCGCGACTCCGCCTCAGCGGAATAAGATCTGCCTCTACGAACCCAGGTGCTCCTGTGCCCCAAATTCCGCTCCTGCGGACTCGCCTCTGCGGTCCCATTTCCACTGGGGCGAAAACAATATAACAGAATGCCCAAACCTGCAATTTTCCATGTTTTCTTCCCGTTTACCCATCCGATAACAACCCGAGGCCCCCGGGACCTAATCCAAACACACCAACACATCCTAATACCTTATTCGAACTTGTTCCAATGATAAAAACATGTCCTTAAACACGGAAAAACATCGAATTATAGCAGATTCAAGCCTAAGTTTTCATCTAAACTTCCAAAATCAACATTCAATCAAAAACCCGACCAAACGACGTCCGAATGACCTGAAAATTTGCAGACATATCCAAAATCACATAACGAAGCTACAAAAATTATCGGAATTCCGTTCCGACCACCAGATCAAAATCTCACCTATCGTTCGTATTCACTAAAATTTCAACTTCGGCATTTCAAGCCTAATTGAGCTACAGACCTCCAAAATACATTCAGAACGCGCTCCCAGCCCTGAAATCACCTAACAGAGCTAATGGAACCATCAAATTTCTGTTCCGAGGTCGTCTTAACACTGTTCCGATTACGAGCCATTTTCCAACTATAAAGCTCCCAATTTGGGACTATGTGTCCCAAAACACTCCGAATTCCAGAACCGACCCTCTCGGCAAACCACAATAGCAAAAATGAACTTAGGGGAACAGTTAGATGGGGGATCGGGGTATAAATTTCAAAAATGACCGGCCGGGTTGTTACAAGTGTAATTCCCGAAACAACCATACTTGTAGCCATTGATCATTTTACTTGCTTTCTAGGTTAGTTTACATTTTCGGATTTAGGTATAAATACTCTTTCAACCACCATTCTTAGTGTTTGGCATTGCATAACTAGCGATAATTTTCTTACATACCTAATCGCCTACATTTTGTTCTCTGTGGGATTCGACCCCGACTCATAGTTGGGTAAATTATATTGTTGCGACCGTATCTATTGCTTTTTAGCAGTCCATTTGGACATCACCAAAAATATGGCGCCGTTGCCGGGGAACAATTTGGCATAATTTAGGTTGTTTGAGAAGTAAGCGAAAGTGCTTTGATCCAAACTTGTGAATATTTGTGTAATTAATTTTTCTTGTTTATTTTCTTATTTTGAAAAATGGCATCCTACAATAACAATTGGTCAGATAGTAGTTGTTCATACTTTGATGATCCGTGTCCTTATTATGGAGGACCACACTCGCTGCAAATTGTTTAAATTCTCCCGAGGGTGGATTGTGCGCACAATTTCGAACCCATGAGTGGAGTATTTGTGATAAGTGTGGTGGCCAAAATGGTCATTGGAATTATTGTGCATATTTGTCTTTCCCTTCCCCAAGCCCCTACTATGATGAATCTACTTGTTGTGATGAAAATTATAGGGCCAAGGAAGTGATGATATGGAAAGTAAAGCTCGTATTATGGACATTATAAGGCAAACAATTGAGCAACAAGATAAAATTCGACATGCTATACAAAGAATTAGTGCATTAATCATGAGAATGAAAGCCGAAACGGACGAAGGGACTAAAGAGAGCGAGTTCTCACCAGAAGATAATTTAGAAGAAGCATATATAGTGAGCCAATATTGGCTAGAGGAACAAGCTCAATTGATAAAATGTCACGACCTGGAGTCTCCCCCGACATCGGGATCGTGATGGCGCCTACTCGTGGTAGCTAGGCAAGCCACTACATTCAACACTATCCTGTTCGTATCATTATTCTTATACTCATATTTATCAACAAGGGAAAATAACATTAATTTAATAAATGCGAAAGACTTTCAAAATAGGGATAAGTAATACCAAGGTAAAACACTAATGAAATCCTCTACCCAAGATGTGGAGTCACCAGCTCACGAACTACTACTGAATACTACACATAAAGGTCTGAAGGAAAATAGCATAAATCTGTCTGTCTCGGAACAATGAGACCACAGCAAATAATATAAGTAATAGAAGAGACGCCGGGCCTACGGACGCCTGCAAGCTACCTCAGTCTCAGAATGCTCAACTCCCACGAATACTCTACTGCTGCTGCTGCTCCGGCTCAAAACCTTGACCTGTGCAAAAACGCACAGAAGTGCAGTATCAGCATAATCCGACCCCATGTGCTGGTAAGTGCCTGGCCTATCTCGGCGAAGTAGTGACAAGCCTAGGGCCATACACTCACATAAACCTGTGCAGTTCTATATATATGTACACCACAAGATAACCAGGAATATCAAGTAACAAATTCAACAAGAAATATCATAAGAAGGGAAGCTCAACAGTTAGCAACAAGTATTAAATCAACAATGGAAATCAGAGTATGGTGGAGACAGTTAATATCAAAACAAGGAATAGCAAATAGTTGCACGACATCACCCTTCGTGCTTTTACTCTCATCCTCACCAAATAAGCAAATAAAAGTGCACGACATCATCCTTCGTACTTTTACTCTCATCCTCATATCCATGGCACGACATGATCCTTCGTGCATGGTTCAATAACAAGGCACGACATTACCCTTCGTGCATAATCAATATCACAAGGCACGGCATGATCCTTCATGTATAATCAATAACAAGACACGATATTACCCTTCATGCATAATCAATAATATAAGGCACGACATTAACCTTCATGCAAAATCAATACTATAAGGCACGACATTAACCTTCATGCAAAAATAGTAAACAAGGCACGACATCACCCTTCGTGCATTAACACTCTTTCTCACCCAAATAGCAACCACAGTTAAGGGCAAAGAATGAAACAATAATCATGAACCATCCCGGCAAGGGACACAACAATCATCACCGCAAGGTCCCAACAACGGAAAGCAATAATCCACTTTACAACAAGTCCCGGCAAGGGAAAACAGTGTACAATTCCACAACCGGCAAGGGTTCAATAATTCATCTTTAAAACATCTCACAACAAGTATCAACAACGACTCACGGTCATGCTAGACGCCAGTGTATGGATGCTCGTCACCACAACCCATACACCACACTTGATCACATAGCACATAGCACATAATCCTATTCCCTCAAGCTAGGATAAATCAAACACTTACCTTGAAGCCCAAATTATCCTTCAACTATAGCTTTACCTCGAATTTCCGCTTTCAACTTGCTCGAATCTAATCACAATTGATTCCATTACATTAATAAATACTATAAAACTTAGTTTGGATGCTTAAAAATGGTTTTCTCAAAGTTTACCCCAAAATTTCCCAAAACGCCCCTGGCCCACGTGGTCGGAACTCGGGGTTCGGACCAAAATTCGGTTACCCATTCCCTCAAGAGTTCAAATATATTATTTGTTTCAAAATCGAACCTCAATTCGAAGTCCAATTCCCCAATTCATGAAAACCCTATGTTCTACCCAAAAACAAGAATTTCTACCATGAAAACTTTTGATTTCTCTTGAAAAACATGTTTAATGATGTTAGGAATTGAAAGAATTAAGTAAAAAGTGACTTACAAGTGCTTTGGAGTGATTTTTCTCTTAAGGGTTCGTGTGTGGTGTGTTGGGTTTTAAAAGAATGAAGAAAAGAGCTCAAAAATTCGTTTAAGTATAAAATTGCACAACTGCGGATATCGCAATTGCGAACATTTGTTCGCAATTGCGAACACAGTAGGTTTTGGGTCTGAGGCTCTCGCATTTGCGAGACAAGGTTCGCATTTGCGTACTGGGCTGGTCACTGAGGCTTTCGCATTTGCGACAGTATGTTCGCATTTGCGAACATGGACTGATTTCTGAAGGCCTCGCATTTGCGAGGTTTAGTTCGCATTTGCGAACCCAAGGATTTCCTGGACCTCATCGCATTTGCGATCTATTGTTCGCATTTGCGAACCCTGTTTTGGCCTTCCATCTTCGCATTTGCGATGAATTCTTCGCATTTGCGAAGATACCAGCTGGGTGAAAACCAGCTGTGTTATTTTTCAGAATTTGCTCCAACGGCCTATCAAATCTTTACCCGAGCCCCCTGGGCTCCAAACCAAACATGTACACAATATCAAAAACATATTACAAACTTGATCGTGCGATCACATCGCCGATATAACATCGTTTTCATCAAATCAAGCCTCAAGTTCATGATTATCATTCTTTTAGTTTCATAACTTTCAAATTTAGAACTCAAGGTTCAAAACACATCAAACGACATCCAAATGTCACCAAACTTTGCATAAAGCACATATATAATATTTAGGACTTGTAACGGGCGTCGGAACCAAAATACGAGCCCGATACCAAGGTCATTTAATTCATTTTCCTTTATAATTTCAGCAAAAACAATTTAACAGAAAAATTCATATCTTAGGCTCTAGGCCTCAGCATTCGACTCCGGACACATGCCCGAGTCCCATATTTTCCTACAGACCTTCCGGGACCATCCGATCTCGGGTCCGAGTCCGTTTACCAAAAATGTTGACGGAAGTCAACTATATCAATATTAATATCATTTTTCTTCAAATTTCTCATAAAATTCACATATTCTATCACAAAATCTTTCCGGCTACATGCCCTGATGATGCACGTAACTCGAGGCAACATAAAGTGAGGTTTTCAAGGCCACGAAAGTACGGAACAAGAGAGGAAAACATGTGATGACCCTTTCGTCACATAAAATTTCATGACTTTTACGTGATGGTCTTTCAAATATGACAGAACAACTAATAGAAGCAAGAACTGAGCTACAACAAGACATATACCAATTTGTCTCTCTCAGATATCCATGACTTGCATGCTCTATTGAATAAAAAGGTTGAGGCGTCTAATGCCCTACAAAAACATTTTGTGGATACTAGCCAACTTGTGGAGCAGAAAGAGGAATATCAACTATTTGACCAAAATATTATTAATGATGCCGAGAAAAATATGGAATTAGAGTAAATCGGTATAAATGCAAATGTGGTTGAAATTGACTCTAGTTCGGGGGAAAATGAGGATGTCAAAGTCCAAGAACAATTGCAAAGTGAAGGTTTGAGATCACATTCCAGGCATTTTTTAACATTGGAATTGTGTGGTGATACGGGAGTTGAACTACACGAGTCAATGGAGGATTGCGAGAAAGAAAAATTCATGCCATACATTTTACAATTTGAGGAAACAAGAAAGCAAAATGACATTCCTCACTTGAGAGCCAAGAAGTGCAAAATGAAGAATCTAAGCATTGGCTCGGTCATCAACTTACCACCCCCCATCGCTCGTGGTCATAAGCTTGATTCCAAGCTAGGGGCCCAATTCATATCATCCAAGTGGCGAGAAAAGTGGTAATGTTGTTTGCGTTGTGCCACGACATTAAATGCGGCGCTTGGTGAGAGGCAACCCGTCGTTTTTCAAAATTTTTAGTCGTTTTTCAAAAACAAATCATCGTTTTTCAAATTTTCTTTTTTAGAATAGCTTAGAATATTAGTTTTGACTAATCTGCCAAGTTTGAGAATTTTTGGAGTTGATTTGAGCAGGTCGGGGTATCCGGGAAGACACAAACCAATAGCTGAAGAAATCTGCCAGAAAATGCAGTGAATCGCGATCGCGATTAAGCTCACACGATCGCGTTGAGTAAGATTTTTTTCAACTCTACGCGATCGCAGATAATAGAAACGTGTTCGCATGCCTTGTAAAATTAGTGTACTGCGATCGCAGTGATTGCCACGCGATCGTGTAGCACTGCTGCAGTCTCAGACTTGAAATGCACTGGAATGCAAAAACTTGCCCATTCACATTAAAACAAAACAAAAACAGACCCCTGCTCCCATTTTCCTCCGAAGCACACACTAAGAAATCAAATTGCCTTGAATTCCATCACATAAATCTTGCATTATCTCTCAGGTATGTCACTCTCCCACCCCTAAAGCTTGGTTTAATTACATTTTTAATGGTAAGTTAGGGTGTGGGATGCCCTATTTTCAAAAGTTAGGGCTTAAAAATTATTGATGGTGTGAGAAGCTATTGTTGGGTCTCTTGTTATGCTTGCTTGCTGTGAGTGATTGGTTGAGAGAAAGGGAGTTTTTCTTATGCAATTTTGGGGCAAAAATGTATGTTTTGGTGGTGTAAAATGACTGTCAATAATTAAGCACCCTAGTTTTTCAAAGAAATACCCCAAAGATACTGGTTCTGGGAGAGGAAGAAGACCATCGCGATCGCGATGTCCATTTTCGTGATCGCGTAGGTCTAAGTCTGTCTGTTCACAAAATTATTCATCGCGATCGCGTGAATCCCTTTGCGATTGCATAGGTTCCTATCATTTTATTCTTCGCGATCGCGTGGCATTGTCTGTGATCGCGTGGGTTGCAATGATTCTCTTCTCCGCGATCGCGTGACATTATCTGCGATCGCGATTCATAACTGCCCAGTCTGCAAACCAGTAGCTTCGCGCATTCTGCCCTGAAAGCTTTCTAACCTGTTTCTTTAGCCTAATTACCTCTAAAGGCAATGCTAAAAGTCACCTTATGTTTGTTTGACATGTAAACTTTGTGTGCAGATATTTTGAGCTAGAAAATGGATTCGACAACTAATGAGAATGTGCAACAATATGCCGAACAAGTGGCCGCAGGGGAGTATTATGATGCTGCCACATTCTCCTCACGCAGGTGCTATGAACGTTATGACAAACAGCTATACAAAAGCATGATAAGGGAAAGAGGCATACAGTTGGTCGACCTGGAGGATCGATGGCCTGAATTCCATGGCAGATTGCTTACTAGTGGCTGGATATGCTTCGCCGAAGAGCCCAGGCCAGCCAACTACAAGGTTGTCCGAGAATTTTATGCAAATGTTGTAGAGACAGATTTCAACAATGAGTTGGTGGCCACTGTTAGAGGTTGCGAAGTCAGTTTCAGTCCAGAGCGGATCAACGCCCACTACAATCTTGCCAATGTCGACAATCAGGTGTACAGGGAGAAAGCTAAAGAGTTGGGTACCCAATGGTTCGTCACTCACTTGCACGGCGGACAGGTGCCAAAATGGATCAAAAATCATACCAGGATCGAGTCTTCAGAATTCACTGCGGAGGCCAAGACTTGGCTCTCCATAATCTGTGCTCGCGTCATGCCTTCAAAAAATGAAACAGAGGTAACACCTGCGAAGGCAAGGGTGTTTTGTGCACTTCTGGAGGGTATGCAGGTAAATGTGGGGAAACTCATTGTTGATGAGATAGCAGAGGTGGTGGCAGAGCGAACCAAGAGCTTGTTCTTTCCATCATTGATCACCCATCTATGCTATGAGGCTGGGGTACAACCTAAGCTTACAAAAAAGGAAAAGGATCCAGAAAAGCTCATCCATCCCTTACTAAGGTCAAGAGTAGGTGCCGCATCAAAGAAGAGACGAATTGATGTAGCATCTCCCAGCTTTGGCCAGTTCACAGAAACGGAGATTCATGAAGCTCCTGCAGATGCCTCCAGTACTTCCACAACCATCACTCCACTTGAGGAGGGACCTCTTACTCTCAGGTACATCTCTCGACAGGTTTATGGTATGGACACTGAGGTACAACAGCTTGTAGCTGGTCTTCCGTCTGGACCATCCGGGGAGAGCACCTATGCAGATCCATCTAGCTCAGCAAAGCTCCCCACATTGTCCGACCTTGCGAAGGAGCAAAAGAACATCAAAGCCAAGCTAGGAAAAATTGAAAGAAGGCAACAAAAGCATAAAGAGCATGAGAGGAAGAAAAAGCAAGTTCCTCAACAAGATCATGAGCACGTTGCGAAAGTTCTGTGGACCTGATGAGACCGAGGATGACGACTTTGAACTTAAGCCTCCCAGTTCCTCCGGTGGAGAGTGACACCATTCATGGAGCACCTCCTTTATTTTGGCTTGAATTGCATAATTGCATTGGGGACATTGTAATATTTTAAGTTGGGGGTGGTCCTTAGATATATGACTATCATGTGTGGAATTTGTAGTTGTAGTTTTTGTGAAACATGAAGTAGTTGTGTGGACTCGAACTTGTGTAGATATATAATTATGTTAGTATGTTATTAGTAAATCCTTGTTAGTTACTATTTTTCTTGTTGATTATATTCTTCTTAGTAGCTTCTTTTATTTTAGTTACCTTTGTAGTAGTTTTCTTTTCTTTTATTTTCATTTTCTTAAATAAAATTTCCTTGGGTTTTCTTCATGCTACGGGTCTTTCCCAAGGAACACCTTAGTGAACCAGGTGACTTTTCCCTATGAGAGATAATTAGTCTTGTTTTGTTAGGATGAGTCTTTTGGATTATTTTGGCTCTTTTAGGGACTCTTAGCCCACTAGTTTGATAGAATTGATCCGTCTTGATTTATTCATGTGCCATGTGTTTTAGCATTTGTTGAAATAAATCTTGTGTTTACTTCTATCATCTAGAACTTGCCCGGTTGGTTTTTCATTGCTAATGATAGTATATTTGGTTGGAGGAATGATCTTAGGCATTCTTTGTTTTAATTTTAAAACCTCTTTAGCCTTTCAAGTCTACCGTTCCACAAATAATATCACTAGTACCTCTCATGAGCCTTTAAACCTTTCTTTGGCCAACTTATTACAAACCTTTCTTTTTTTGTAAAATAATTCTCTCTCTTGAACCCGTCCCCTCTTGAACATTGAGAATGAGGCTTGTGAGCACATGATTTTTGCCCTACATGAGAATTACTCCCAAAATTCAAAATAAAATATTTTTTGTGTTGTTTGCAATATTTGTGGATTTTGTGTTATTTTTCTTATTGTTTGCATTTCTGTGTCCATGCTTATTTGTTTAAATAAATAAAAAAAATACAAACATATGTGTTGTAGGCGTGTAGGAACCAATTTTGAGTTCATAGAAATTAAGTAACCGTAAAACGGATAAAACAGAAAATTACAAAAATGTGCATTTGTGTTCTTTGTCAATTGGTTGATTTTATTTTGAGTAATAAACTAACAGGCGTGTTTTTATTTTTTCAAATGTTTTGTTTAGAATGGCTGTTATTTTGAGATGGCTAGGGAAGGAAATAGAACAAACGGCTAATTTTGTAAAGAATTTGGGCCCAAAACAGAGCTGTCTCGCCCAGTCCAATTAACCCCGTTTGTTTTTCCTCTAATTGATCTGGACCGTCGGTTGTCATGATCCAACGGATCAGAATTAAAGCCCAATTTTCAGATACCTAAACCCTTAATCTCAATTTCATTTTTTTCTTTTGCCAAACCCGTTTGTCTCTCACAGAGACAAAATCGAACGCCGCCGCTGCCACCGTGCTCTGCCTACCGGAAATTGCCTCACGGAGGTTCCGGTGGGCCAAACCTCCCCATTTTTACACCACAACACCCCCATAACCTCCTCATAGTCCTGAGCTTAGCTTCCTTCGAATCACACCTTAATGCTTCGAATATTGAATCAAAGAACGACCGTCAAGCTTCGCCGCTGTGACGACCCGGCCCGTCGTCACGGGAATTACCACCCCGTTATGTTGTAAATACATGTTTTATGATTTTATATCAGTGTTAGAGTCTATCGGGTGAGTTAGGAGTGAATTGGATTGAAAATGAGGCATATAACCTTTTTGAAGGAAACTTGAATAAGGAAAGTCAACCCGGAGTTGACTATTTAGCTAGAGGGCTCGGAATCGGATTCTGATAATTCGGTTAGTTTCGAGAGGTGATTTGTGACTTAGGGGAGCGATCAGAATTGAATTTGGAGGCCCGGTGTAGAAATAGGCTTGAATTGGCTAAGGTTGAATTTTGGCGAAATCCGAACGGTAGGTGGGATTTTGATCCGGGAGTCGGAATGGAATTCTGACAGTTTCAGTAGCTTCGTTAGGTGATTTTGGATGTGCCTGCAAAATTTCAGGTCATTCGGACGTCGTTTGGTCGGGTTTTTGATTGATTGTGTAATTCGGAATGTTTGAAGGAATTTAGGCTTGAATCCGTGTGTAATTGGTGATTTTAATGTTTAGGATGGTATTGTTATGATTTGAACAAGTGGGTATCGTGTTTTGGGATATGTTGGTGGTTTTCGTTAGGGTCCTGGGGGCCTCGAGGTGATTTCGGATGGTTAAACGGGAGAAAATGTGGAAAATTGCAGGTTTTTGAGTATGTTCTGTTGTTTCCGCTCCTGCGGAAATGGGAGCGCAGGAGCGAGTCCGCAGGAGCGGACAAGAAGGCGCAGAAACGGGCTAGACCGCTGAAGCGGAGCTTGGCCCGCAGGAGCGGCTTCGCTGAAGCGAGTGGGCGATCGCAGAAGCGGTCCTGAGGCGCGATGGGGAGGTCCGTAGAAGCGGGTGGTCGATCGCGGAGGCGAGTCCGCAGAAGCGGACTCTTGATCGCACAGGCGGAGAGGACCGCAGGAGCGGATGGAAATCCGCAGAAGCGGACTCGTAGGAGCGGTCCTTGGATCGCCGGTGCGGAAATGGCCAAAAGGGCCTGGGTTCGCAGAAGCGACCAAAAGGTCGCAGAAGCGGTTCCGCAGGGGCGGAATTTTATCCGCAGAAGCGAAAATCGCTGTGAGTTAAGTGTATCAGAAGTTAGAAAAATTTCAGAAACATTTCACACATTTGGGTCTCGGCTTTAGAGGCGATTTGGGCGATTTTGAAAAGAAACTCAAGGGAAATCATCAGGTAATCAACTATGGACTTAAACTATGATTAGTATTGGTAATATTATGCAATTATATCATAAAAATGGAGGAATTTGGGGTAATTTATGGAGGATTTAGCCCTAGGCTTGAACTTTAGAAAATCAAGGTTTTGAATGGCCAAATGGAGTCCGAATTTGGTAAAATTGATATGCTTAGACTCGTATCGAGATGAGGGTTCCGAATATGTGACTTTTGTAATTTTTCGGCAAGCGTACCGAAAGTCGGGTTTTGACAACTTTGAGAATTTTGATGTAAATTGAGTTATATTGATTGGGTGTCGTCCCATTGGCCTAATTTGTTGTATTTCTACTGTATTTGATCAGATTCTACGCGTGCGGAGCTTGATTCTCGTGGCAAGGGCATTGCGTAATAGTCATCGCGCTGTATTGAGGTAAGTAATAGATGTGGGTGATGACCAGCGGGTTCGAAACCCCGGTATACCACTTTGTGACGCTGTATAGCGGCGAGACACGCACACTCTCGAGAGTGCGGGGTCGATCATGAACTGGAGACTATATATTAGTCCGACCTGTTGATACTGTATTATTGGCTATTCTCGAGCCGTTGAACCCCCTTCTTGGGTGGTTGAGTATACTTGTGGGCCGTGAGCCAGTTATTGGATCCCGCGAGGATCGTTATCATTGTCTTATCATATAGACATGCTAGTTTACTACTAGTCCGCAGCTATTTCTGTTATTATGCCAATTCCAATCTCTGGAACTTGATATTACTATTTTCCAACTGAAAAATGATAAAAACGTTTTCAAAAACTACTTTTGAGCCTGCGAGGCTGTATCTGCATATTAGCTGACTAGTAGTGGATCGGGCTGCGCGCCGCGGCGAGATATATGTTGGATCGGACTGCACGCCGCAGGAATATCTCTATGAGATGTGCTTGGGCTGTAGGAGCCCCTCCGGAGTCTGAACCCCCACAGTGAGCACGGGTACCCAAAATTGGAGTCGGGCTACGCGCCGTAGCGGTCATATCATGCATTGCATTGCATTTAGCTACATCTGCTAGTTGTTATGCTATTTATTGGTATTTGTTGGTACAGGTACAGTGAATATTGATTCTGTGACAGGGTAGCTGATTATAGTTGTACATAGTGCTTTATTGCGGATTTCTTATCTGCGCTGTCTTACCCTTGTTTATTACCACTGAGTCTGGCAGTACTCATTTTACTCCCTGCACCTTGTGTGCAGATCCGGGTACCTCTCAGCAGTGATCCAGTAGCTGTGCGAGGCGACATCTGTGGGATATACGAGGTAGCTGCAGAGTCCGCAGGACCCGATATTCCTTCCTACTATCTTTTGATTTTGTATTGACATTTCTTTCCGCACTTGGTATTTTTGTAAACCTTTATACACTTACGTTCAGTAGAGGCTCATGACTCTTGACCCTTGGTCTATGGGAGTTGATGTATTATGGGACTTGGTTCCCCGTTTTCGTTATATGTATCGCTGTTATTTCGTGAATTAAAATGCCTAAATGGGCTAAAGTGAGCTTCTAGCTCCGTGGTTGATATTGATTGGTCTGGCTGGCCTAGCAGTGTGCTGGGCGCCATCACGACCGGATTTGGGGTCGTGACAAGTTGGTATCAAAGCCTAGGTTTACTAGGCCTCGTGAGTCTTGAGCCGGTTAGTAGAGTCTTGTGGATCGGTACGGGGACGCCTGTACTTATCCTCGGGAGGCTGCGAACCTTTAGGAAAACTTCACTTTTCTTGAACTCTGTCGTGCGATCTTGTTGTTCTGAGAACTGAACTTCTATATTATATTCTCTCGCAGATGGCGAGAACGCGAGCATCGGGACGAGGTGGACGACCTCCATTGCCACCTGTTAGAGGCCGTGGGCGCGGTCGTGCTAGAGTTAGAGGTAGGGCGGCTGAGGCAGTGCCAGCTGACCCGCCTGTTGTACCAGTTCAGGAGCAGCCCCCAGTGGTTGATGCTCCAGCAGTCCCAGTTCAGGGCCAGACTATATCTATTGCTATTCCTGGTCTTCAGGAGACTCTTGCTCAGATATTATCGGTGTGTTCCGGTTTGGCTCAGGTAGTTTCAGCTACCGCTACTGTAGCGACATCTCAGTCAGGGGGTGGTCAGCAGACCCCTGCAGCTCGCACACCGGAGCCGGTTGTTCAGGGACTTCAGACGCCAGAGGCGGTCCCCGCTCAGGTGGTTGCACCGGTTATTCCTCCAACAACACCAGCTCCAGCTCCAGAGCATATGGTTGAGGTTATGCCCGATGACGAGCAGCGTCGTCTTGAGAGATTTGGTAGACTTTAGCCACCCCATTTCAGTGGCGCTGAGGGCGAGGATGCCCAGGGTTTCTTGGATAAGTGTCAGAAGATGCTGCGTACGGCTGGTATTCTTGAGTCCGGCGGAGTTTCATTTACTACATTTCAGTTCACTGGTCCCGCATTTGATTGGTGGGAGGAGTTTGAGAGGCGTAGGCCTGCAAGAGCAGCACCTCTCACATGGCAGCAGTTCTCTACTCTCTTTCTAGAGAAATATGTACCTCGGTCTCGTCGCGAGGAGCTACGTCGCCGGTTCGAGTGGTTGATTCAGGGCGACATGTCTGTGACTCAGTATGAGCTTAGATTCACTCAGTTGGCTAGGCATGCCACATGGATGATCCCCACTGATAGAGAGAGGATCGGGAGGTTCATTGATGGCCTCAACTACTCTATCCGTATTCTTATGACCAGCGAGCGAGTTCTGTCATCATCGTTTGAGCAGGTTGCTGATATGGCACGCTCCATTGAGGCGGATCGTCGCCGAGAGAGAGGAGCGGGAGGCCAAGAGGCCTCGTGGTTCTGGTAGTTTCAGTGGTGCTCCATCTAGAGGGCATTCCCAGCAGAGCAGAGGTCGCTCATCTAGACCTTCTCATTCGGGCCGCCCAGAGCAGAGCGGAGGTTCTTATGGTCGTGGTCGACAGGGGTTTCAGCAGGGTCGGTCATCACTTAGTGCCCTCCCAGCCCAGAGTGCAACACCTACTTCTCCAGCACCAGGTGCATGTTATGAGTGTGGTGAGTTTGGCCACATGAGGAGACAGTGCCCTCGACTACGTAGGGGCAGGACTCGGTAGAGGGATCCGCCCTCCTCTTCAGAACCATCTAAGGCTAGTAGAGGTGGAGGTCAGTCTTCTCGTGGTCGCCCCAGAGGCGAGGAGAGATCTGGTGGAGGTCAAGCACGATTCTATGCACTTCCTGACAGGCGTGATAGAGTTGCCTCCGATGCGGTGATTACAGGTATCATTTCTGTCTGTCACAGAGATGCCTCTGTTCTATTTGATCCAGGATCCACATATTCTTACGTGTCCTCTTATTTTGCACATTATTTGGGTGCGACTCGTGGTAGTCTTGATTTGCATGTTCATGTATCCACCCCCGTGGGTGATACGATCGTTGTGGATCATGTCTATAGATCCTGTGTTATATCTATTGGGGGTCCTGGAGACCCAGGCAGATTTGTTATTGTTGGGAATGGTGGACTTTGATGTCATATTGGGTATGGACTGGTTGTCTCCGTACCATGCTATATTGGACTGTCATGCTAAGACAGTTACGTTGGCCATTCCTGGTATTTCTCAGATTGAGTGGCGGGGTTCGACCGATTTCGTCCCTAGCCATGTTATTTCGTTCTTAAAGGCTCAGAAGATGGTTGAAAAAGGGTGTTTATCGTACTTAGCTTTTGTGAGAGATGTGGGAGCCGAGTCTCCTAGCATTGATTATGTACCTGTTGTGAGGGACTTCCCAGATGTATTCCCCTCAGACCTGCCGGGCATGCCGCCGGACAGGGATATTGATTTTGGCATTGACTTGGTGCCGAGCACTCAGCCCATATCCATTCCTCCTTATCGAATGGCACCAGCCGAGTTGAAAGAACTAAAAGAGCAGCTTCAAGAACTTCTGGATAAGGGTTTCATCCGTCCTAGTGTGTCCCCGTGGGGTGCGCCGGTATTATTTGTTAAAAAGAAAGATGGTTCCATGCGAATGTGTATTGATTATAGGCAATTGAACAAAGTGACGGTGAAGAACAAGTACCCTCTACCGCGCATAGATGATTTGTTTGATCAGTTACAGGGTGCGAGGGTGTTTTCTAAGATCGATCTTCGTTCAGGCTATCATCAGCTGAAGATCGGGGACTCGGATATTATGAAGACTGCATTCAGGACCCGATATGGTCATTATGAGTTTCTTGTGATGTCGTTTGGGCTGACCAACGCCCCAGTAGCATTTATGCATCTGATGAACAGTGTGTTCAGGCCCTATTTGGATTCATTTGTGATTGTGTTCATTGATGACATTCTAGTCTACTCCCGTAGTCGGGAGGAACATGCTCAACATTTGAGTATAGTGTTGCAGAGATTGAGGGAGGAGAAGCTATATGCTAAATTCTCCAAGTGTGAGTTTTGGCTCGAGTCCGTAGCATTTCTGGGACATGTGGTGTCTCGTGATGGTATTCAGGTTGATCAGAAAAAGATAGAGGCGGTGCAGAGTTGGCCTAGACCGACCTCAGCTACAGAGATCAGGAGTTTTCTTGGTTTGGCGGGATATTATCGCCGGTTTGTTCAGGGATTTTCATCCATTGCTTCTTCATTGACTAAATTGACCCGGAAGGGTGCACCATTCGTGTGGTCGGATGAGTGCGAGGAGAGCTTTCAGAAGCTCAAGACAGCTTTGACCACAACTCCAGTGTTAGTATTGCCATCAGCTTCAGGTTCATATACCGTTTATTGTGATGCCTCGAGAGTGGGGATAGGTTGTGTGTTGATGCAGGAAGGTAAGGTGATTGCTTATGCTTCTCGGCAGTTGAAACCGCATGAGAAGAACTATCCTGTTCATGACTTGGAGCTAGCCGCCATTGTTCATGCATTGAAGATTTGGAGGCACTATTTGTACGGCGTGTCTTGTGAGGTGTATACCGAGCATCGTAGTCTCCAGCATTTGTTCAAACAGAAAGACCTTAATTTGAGACAGCGGAGATGGCTAGAGTTGCTGAAGGATTATGACATTACTATATTATATCATCCGGGGAAGGACAATATGGTGGCCGATGCTTTGAGCCGGAAGGCGGTCAGTATGGGGAGCTTGGCATATATTCCAGCTGAGGAGAGGCCATTTGCTTATGATGTTCAGGTGCTAGCCAATCGGCTAGTGAGGTTAGATATTTCGGAGCCCAGCAGGGTATTGGCTTGTGTTGTATCTCGGTCATCTCTATATGATCGTATTCGTGAGCGCCAGTATGATGATCCACATTTGTCTGTCCTTAGGGACAGAGTTCAGCATGATGATGCTAGAGATGTCACCATTGATAGTAACGGTGTATTGAGGATGCAGGGCCGGATATGTGTGCCCAATGTTGATGGCCTTCGTGAGTTTATTCTGGAGGAGGCCCATAGCTCGCGCTATTCTATCCATCCAGGAGCCGCGAAGATGTATCAAGATTTGAAACAACACTATTGGTGGAGAAAGATGAAAATGGACATTGTCAGATATGTAGCACGGTGCCTCAACTGTCAGCAGGTTAAGTACGAGCATCAGAGGCCCGGTGGTGTATTTCAGCGCATTGTTATTCCCGAGTGGAAATGGGAGGGGATCACTATGGACTTTGTTACTGGACTCCCTCGGACGGCGAGGAAGTTTGATTCTGTGTGGGTGATTGTGGATAGACTGACCAAGTCAACTCACTTCATTCCGGTTAGTACTACCTACTCATCGGAGCGGTTGGCAGCGATCTTTATTCGAGAGATTGTTCGGTTGCATGGAGTTCCAGTGTCTATCATATCCGACAGGGGTACTCAGTTCACTTCTCAGTTTTGGAGAGCATTTCAACGAGAGATGGGTACGCGGGTTGAGTTGAGTACAACATTTCACCCCCAGACAGACGGACAGTCTGAGCGCACTATTCGGATCTTGGAGGATATGTTGCGAGCTTGTGTGATTGACTTTGGTGGTTCGTGGGATGAGTTCCTACCACTTGCTGAGTTTGCCTACAACAACGGTTATCAGTCGAGTATTCAGATGGCCCCGTATGAGGCATTGTATGGCAGGCGGTGTAGATCCCCGTGGGATGGTTTGAGCTTGGTGAGGTTAGATTGATAGGGACTGAGTTAGTCCAGGATGCTCTGGATAGAGCAAAGTTGATCCAGGAGAGGCTTCGTACAGCACAGTCTCGTCAGAAGAGTTATGCGGACCGTAGAGTTCGAGAGTTGTCTTTCATGGTTGGTGACAGAGTATTGTTGAAGATTTCACCTATGAAGGGTGTCATGAGGTTTGGGAAGAAAGGAAAGTTGAGTCCCGGGTACATTGGTCCTTTTGAGATACTTAGGAGAGTTGGAGAGGTGGCATATGAGTTGGCCTTGCCGCCCAGCTTATCCAGCGTTCATCCAGTATTCCATGTGTCTATGCTCCGGAAGTACATTGGAGATCCGTCTCATGTATTAGATTTCAGCACCATTCGGCTTGATGGTGATCTATCCTATGATGTGGAGCCTATTGCCATTTTGGGACGGCAGGTGAGAAAATTGAGGTCTAAGGAGATTGCATCAGTTAAGGTTCAGTGGAGAGGTCGACCCGTGGAGGAGGCCACTTGGGAGATCGAGCGGGAGATGCGGAGCGGATATCCTCACTTGTTTGAGACTTCAGGTATGTTTCTTGACCCGCTCGAGGACGAGCGTTTGCTTAAGAGGGGGAGAATGTGACGACCCGGCCCGTCGTCACGGGAAATACCACCCCGTTATATTGTAAAATACATGTTGTATGATTTTATATCGGTGTTAGAGTCTATCGGGTGAGTTAGGAGTGAATTGGATTGAAAATGAGGCATATAGCCTTTTTGAAGGAAACTTGAATAAGGAAAGTCAACCCGGAGTTGACTATTTAGCTAGAGGGCTCGGAATCGGATTCTGATGATTCGGTTAGTTCCGGGAGGTGATTTGTGACTTAGGGGAGCGATCGAAATAGAATTTGGAGGCCCGGTGTAGAAATAGGCTTGAATTGGCTAAGGTTGAATTTTGGCGAAATCCGAACGGTAGGTGGGATTTTGATCCGGGAGTCGGAATGGAATTCTGACAGTTTCAGTAGCTTCGTTAGGTGATTTTGGATGTGCCTGCAAAATTTCAGGTCATTCGGACGTCGTTTGGTCGGGGTTTTGATTGATTGTGTAATTCAGAATGTTTGAAGCAATTTAGGCTTGAATCCGTGTGTAATTGGTGATTTTAATGTTTAGGATGGTGTTATTATGATTTGAACAAGTTCGTATCGTGTTTTGGGATATGTTGGTGGTTTTCGTTGGGGTCCCGGGGGCCTCGGGGTGATTCCGGATGGTTAAACGGGAGAAAATGTGGAAAATTGCAGGTTTTTGAGTCTGTTCTGTTGTTTCCGCTCCTGCGGAAATGGGGGCGCAGGAGCGAGTCCGCAGGAGCGGACAAGAAGGCGCAGAAGCGGGATAGACCGCTGAAGCGGAGCCTGGCCCGCAGGAGCGGCTTCGCTGAAGCGAGTGGGCGATCGCAGAAGCGGTCCTGAGGCGCGATGGGGAGGTCCGCAGAAGCGGGTGGTTGATCGCGGAGGCGAGTCCGCAGGAGCGGACTCTTGATCGCAGAGGCGGAGAGGACCGCGGGAGCGGATGAAAATCCGCAGAAGCGGACTCGTAGGAGCGGTCCTTGGATCGCTGGTGCGGAAATGGCCAAAAGGGCCTGAGTTCGCAGAAGCGACCAAATGGACGCAGAAGCGGTTCCGCAGGGGCGGAAAATGGTCCGCAGAAGCGAAAATCGCAGTGAATTAATTGTATCAGAAGTTAGAAAATTTCAGAAACATTTCACACATTTGGGTCTCGGCTTTAGAGGCGATTTGGGCGATTTTGAAGAGAAACTCAAGGGAAATCATCAGGTAATCAACTATGGACTTAAACTATGATTAGTATTGGTAATATTATGCAATTATATCATAAAAATGGAGGAATTTGGGGTAATTTATGGAGGATTTAGCCCTAGGCTTGAACTTTAGAAAATCAAGGTTTTGAATGGCCAAATGGAGTCCGAATTTGGTAAAATTGATATGCTTAGACTCGTATCGAGATGAGGGTTCCGAATATGTGACTTTTGTAATTTTTCGGCAAGCGTACCGAAAGTCGGGTTTTGACAACTTTGGGAATTTTGATGTAAATTGAGTTATATTGATTGGGTGTCGTCCCATTGGCCTAATTTGTTTTATTTCTACTGTATTTGATCAGATTCTACGCGTGCGGAGCTTGATTCTCGTGGCAAGGGCATTGCGGAATAGTCGTCGCGCTGTATTGAGGTGAGTAATAGATGTGGGTGATGACCGGCGGGTTCGAAACCCCGGTATACCACTTTGTGACGCTGTATAGCGGCGAGACACGCACACTCTTGAGAGTGCGGGGTCGATCATGAACTGGAGACTATAGATTAGTCCGACTTGTTGATACTGTATTATTGGCTATTCTCGAGCCGTTGAACCCCCTTCTTGGGCGGTTGAGTATACTTGTGGGCCGTGAGCCAGTTATTGGATCCCGCGAGGATCGTTATCATTGTCTTATCATATAGACATGCTAGTTTACCACTAGTCCGCAGCTATTTCTGTTATTATGCTAATTCCAATCTCTGGAACTTGATATTACCGTTTTCCAACTGAAAAATGATAAAAAGAGTTTTCAAAAACTACTTTTGAGCCTCGCGAGGCTGTATCTGCATATTAGCTGACTAGTAGTGGATCGGGCTGCACGCCGCAGCGAGATATATGTTGTTGGATCGGGCTGCACGCCGCAGTAAATCCCTATGAGATGTGCTTGGGCTGTAGGAGCCCCTCCGCAGTCTGAACCCCCACAGTGAGCACGAGTACCCAAAATAGGAGTCGGGCTACGCGCCGTAGCGGTCATATCATGCATTGCATTGCATTTAGCTACATCTGCTAGCTGTTATGCTATTTATTGGTATTTGTTGGTACATGTACAGTGAATATTGATTTTGTGACATGGTAGCTGATTATAGTTGTACATAGTGCTTTATTGCGGATTTCTTATCTGCGCTGTCTTACCCTTGTTTATTACCACTGAGTCTGGCAGTACTCATTTTACTCCCTGCACCTTGAGTGAAGATCCAGGTACCTCTCAGCAGTGATCCAGTAGCTGTGCGAGGCGACATCTGTGGGATATACGAGGTAGCTGCAGAGTCCGCAGGACCCGATATTCCTTCCTACTATCTTTTGATTTTGTATTGACATTTCTTTCCGCACTTGGTATTTTTGTAAACCTTTATACACTTACGTTCAGTAGAGGCTCATGACTCTTGACCCTTGGTCTATGGGAGTTTATGTATTATGGGACTTGGTTCCCCGTTTTCGTTATATGTATCGCTGTTATTTCGTGAATTAAAATGCCTAAATGGGCTAAAGTGAGCTTCTAGCTCCGTGGTTGATATTGATTGGTCAGGCTGGCTTAGCAATGTGCTGGGCGCCATCACGACCGGAATTGGGGTCGTGACAGCCGCTTCCATTTACCGCCAAACTTGCAGCAAGTATTCCCCTAGCCTCCCTCACACCCAAACCAATCTAGGTTTCGTTCGAATCAAGCCCAAACCACTCAAGCCCCAAATTGAGCCCTCAAGAACCCTAGAATTCAAAAACTAGGGATTTCGTCCAATTAAAAGGAATTGAAGTTAATAGACTTTAATTGGTATGTTTTCGTTTGAAAACATTTCAATTAAAGTCCGTTCGACTTCGAAAATGTCAAATCCGTTGGTCCAAGTCCATTCGTTTATGATTTTTTCCATCTCCGAGGTACTCTATTTCCTTCCTCCTTTCCCCTGCCTTTTAATTGTCTTTGTATTTGTGTGTTAATTTAGCAATGTATCATTTTTTACTTTTCTCGATTTTTCATTAATTTTTTCTGTTTTTCTTCTCCATAAGACCTTTTTATTTGGTCAATTTTCTATGTATGTTGTTAATTGTATGCGTTATAGATTATATATTCGATTTGATTAACATCATCGAGTAGTTAGTTCACTTTGGTCCTCTATTTTGCCCAAAGCCACTGAATTCATTAGGTGGCCTATTTGTACTGTGTGTTTGTTGTCTGTTATGGCTCATATAGTCGATTAATTAAATGTCGTCAATTAGTTTCTTGTATTTGAATACCAGAATCACATGATGATAGGTTCATTTTTCCAGTATGTTGGTCATCTTGTTCTTTCTGTTTGATTTGTGCGATCTAGATAAGTTTATGAATGTGTTCAGCTCCTCTTTTGGATCAAACGATTGCCCATTTGAAAATCACCCCTGTTTTGTATATTGGATCACCTGCCTTGTTTCAGCTCTATATGAATCACTGCCTAAATGCGAATATAATTGGTTATAGCTGAATTTGGACTAGATGGTTTTCAGTTAATTAATTTGATTGAATCCGCCTAGCATGTTTGGTTATCTTGGGGACTGTTAATATAATTGGTTATCATAGAATGTTCAGTGTTTTTAATAGTTGGAAAGTAGGGTAACATGGGGAGCATTTAAAAAACTGAAAAGATATAAGTGTAGTTTAATGGAAAAAAAAGGGTAGTGGAACTGACACTCTCTCTTTAAGAGCTGGAAATCAAAACTAACATGCAAAAAGGATAAAAAAGTTTAAGTGGGTGCACATGGGAGGGGATAAAAAAGCTAGAAAAGTGAACTATTGAATGGAAAAAGAGTTCTATTTTGTCTATAAAATATAAGAAAAATAGAACTAAAGGGGAGAGTCTAAGATTAGGTAGAGGTTTTAAGTATAGGGGGAATAGACTGAAAACAGAGAAAAAAAAAAGGGAAAACACATAGAGGTCATAGGAGAAGTCTTAAGGAAGACTTGAAAGAGAACACACTGGAGAGGGACTGCAAAACACACTGAAAATAGACACAAAGGGGAATACAGGGGGAATTTTGGGAGTTTGAGTGCTGAGGAGATAGGAGAGTTTAAGGAGATAGGGAGATAGGATAGATACTGGGAACTGAAGTGGAAAGAGTTTAAGGATGTCGAAGAGTGAAAGCTTAAAGGAACTTAAAGAAGATAGAGATTCTGATAGATTGAGGGAGAGAAAGAACAAAGAGTATTTGAGAGGATATGTATATTGAGAATTGGATACTAATGTTGCATAAGTTCTTATTGTTCCATTGGTTTTGCATCTTTATTTCAATTGTTGTGTAACTCCTGGGTCATTTAGGAATTGAAAGTTGTTTGAGTTCGGGTCATTCAACTTTGGTTTATGTCTGCTAATGTGTTGTGGGTCTGAAACTGTTTTCTATCACCTTCTAGGTTCGAAGTCTCTTTAAATTGGTGCTAGCTGGTTGCTGCTGCTGTATACTGCTTCCTCACTTCTCTTTTTCTTTAAATTCCAGGTATTTGTCTAGCACTATGGAAATCCATTGAATGCACTTCAAAGTGTAGATCTGAGGAGACATACCTAGACATGTTGTTTGTTTGAAACTTTTCAATAATAAGTTAATTTCTTACTTTAATTTTTTGAATTTTCTCTTCATTTCATCGTTATCATGCTTCAACTATTGTTATTATTTTGTTTGTTTTGATTATGTTCTTAGGTTGTTTCATTTGTGTTAAAGTTTTCACACAACCTTTATTTATGGTCATTAAAATATTTTGACATCATTCTATGAAATGCATAACTTGAGTAGGAATTTGAATGTTACATGCTGCCAATATTCTGAAATTACTTCAATGGTTAGGCCATGGGGTGTTGGCGCATACTGGCCCAAGTTATATTTGAAATGAGTAGAGTAGTTCTGCCTTTGCAATCCAATGATTTCAAATTGAGCTTAGGCATCTGTTTTAGGTAAATTCGAAAACCCTTTAGCTTTAATTAACTAGGCTCTTTTTATCTAGAATCCGAGGTGTGCCATTAGCAAATTTACATGACCTTCATATTAGGCTCATAATTTAGATCTAACAAATTGATAAATATTCATTATTTGCTCTCAGCCCGATTTAGATTAGTATTATGATTATATATACGTTTCGCGTAATATAATTGTAAATGTAATTCTAAAAAATCAATTTAGAGTATGCGTTAGCGTAAAATTGACTAAACTATTTCTTAATAAATTAACAAAACAATATTAATTGTGGACACGTTCGCGTGGCATAATTTGACGCGTCAAAAAGAATGAGTATACATTCACGTAATTCAATTCTTTAAATACGATTAATTCAAGTATTAAAAGTGGTTAAAACTTAAAATTTGCACATAAGTTAAAACATGTTATAAAACCGGATAATTTAGCCAAATATAACAATTGAGCGACCGTGCTAGAACCACGGAACTGGGGAATGCCTAACACCTTCTCCCAGGTTCACAGAATTCCTTATCCGGATTTTTGGTATGCAGACTGTTAAATAGAGTCATTCTTTCCTCGATTTGGGATTCAACCGGTGACTTGGGACACCACAAATCTCCCAAGTGGCGACTCTGAATAAATAAATAAATCCCGTTCGATTGTCCTTCAATTGAAAAAACTCCTTTGCGCCCTATGGGTAAGCGGAAAAAGGAGGTGTTACAAGGCTAAAAGCCTAAGTTGGGGGTGATGTCAAAGTGGAGATTGGTAAGGTTGTGCATTGAGTCTAAGACCACATACCTCAAAGTATTTGCATTAAAGTGTTCTAGCTCCAAAAAGAAAAAAAATATTTATGTGTATATATACATTATGGCGCCTTGAATAAAAATAGGAGAGGTATGTAAGGTAGTTCTATATTGGGAACTAGATGCCAATGAAGCTATGTGAGTTGAAGAGAATCAAAGTGCAAAAGAATGAAACTTGTGAGTAGTGTTCAAGGAGGGTGAAGTCACTTGCACCCAAATGCTTATCCGACCTTCCCTAAACCTACATTACAAGCTTAAAAAGTCCTTGTGGGACCTCCAAATGAACATTCTTGAATAAGCGATGAATTAAAATAAGGGCAAGCTTATGGTATGAGATGTTGTAACACTTGAAGTTTCTTTGTGAGAGTGAGTGTTTTTGAAAAATTTGTCCCTTGTGTTGTATCGAAAATATATTATTTTTGGGACTTTCTTTCTTGTGAGGACACATGAATTAGAAAAGATCGGTAAAATTGAGTAAAGTGAGCAATTATAGTGAACTAGTGCTTTTGGGTCACTCATTGAGGCTTATTTTTGTCACTTGATTGTTTTGGAACTCCCTTGCACATTCTTGAAGTTGTTTTTCTTTAGGAGGGAGTTATTCGAAAAAGATATACATACTTGAGCCTAATTGTTAGTATCAACCAAATCCATAAGTATGGTGTTTAAATTGGAGAATGTGATATATACATAATAATAATGCCACTTGTGTTTTAAATGGTGAATCCTCATTGAAGTTTTGGTTTTGATTTTCTTGAGGACAAGCAAAAGCTTTAAGTTGGGGGTGTTGATGAGTGGTGATTTTACCACTCATTCTAGCCTCTTTTCCTTAGCTTTTATGTATACTATGAGGTTGTTTATAGTGGTTATAGTGAGATTTTCAGGTACAGTACTTTTCCGGCAAACACAGTGTTTTCTTCCTCTGTTTCAGAGAATTTTTAGTTAATTCTTTTTCTTATTTGGTGATAATCCAACCATGTCTTTGGGAGTCGATGGTTTCGGGTCTAGAAACCCGGGTTCTGGCAGTTCCGGTGTTATGATTACCTCAGAACCTTTAATGGGAGGTTCAAATTACTTAGATTGGGCTTCATCTATCGAGTTGTGGTGTAAAGGTCAAGGAGTTCAAGATCATTTAACAAAAAAAACTGGCGAAGGTGATGAAAAGGCCAAAACACAGTGGGAGAAGGTCGATGCTCAGTTATGTAGTATCATGTGGCGATCTATTGATTCCAAGTTGATGCCCTTGTTCCGTCCATTTCAGACTTGTTATTTAGTTTGGGAAAAGGCTCGTAATCTCTACACTAATGACATATCTTGTTTCTACGATGTAATATCGCGAATGACAAACTTGAAGAAACAGGAATTAGATATGTCTACTTACTTGGGGCAAGTTCAGGCAGTCATGGAAGAATTTGAGACGTTGATGCCAGTTTCTGCTAGCAACGACAGAAAATGTTTCTAGTTCTTACACTTGCTGGACTCCCTAATGACATTGATTCAGTACGTGACCAGATTTTGGCTAGTCCAACCGTCCCCACATTTGATGAATTATTCTCTCGATTACTTCGCCTTGCTGCAGCACCTAGCCACCCAGTAAGCTCACCACAGACACTTGACTCATCTGTCCTCGTATCTCAATCAGTGGACAATCGGGCATCTCATACTATGGAGAATAGACGAGGAGGAGGTCGTTTTGGAAGATCTAGACCCAAGTGCTCTTATTGTCATAAACTTGGACACACTCTTGATGTATGCTATTCTCTACATGGCCGTCCACCCAAAAACGCTTATGTTGCTCAGACTGAGACCACAGGTAACCAGGGCTTTTCTTTATCTGAAGGGGAGTATAATGAGTTCCTTCGATATCGAGCAAGTAAGCAGACATCTCCACAAGTAGCTTCTGTTGCTCAGACTAATACTCCTGTTGCTGGTAATTCCTTTGCTTGTGTTTCCCAGTCTAGTCCTTCTGAACAATGGGTTGTGGACTCAGCCGCTTCTGATCATATCTCCGGTAATAAATCACTTTTGTCAAATATTGCATATTCACAGTCTCTTCCCTCTATTACTTTAGCCAATGGGTCTCAAACCAAAGCAAAAGGAGTTGGACAAGCGAATCCCCTACCCTCTGTCACTCTTGATTCCGTTCTTTATGTCCCTGACTGTCCTTTTAATCTTGCATCTGTTAGTTGTTTGACTTGTGCCCTTCACTGTGGTATATATTTTATTGATGATTCTTTTATTATGGAGGACCGCAGTACAGGGCAGACGATTGGAACAGGACTTGAATCAGAAGGGCTTTACTACCTTAACTCCCTCAAATCCTCCAAGGCATGTCTAGTTACGGATCCTCCGGACCTAATTCACAGACGTTTAGGACATCCAAGCTTATCCAAGCTTCAGAAGACGGTGCCTAGTTTGTCTAGTTTATCCACATTAGAGTGTGAGTCATGTCGAGTGTGAGTCATGTCAGCTCGGGAAACATACTCGAGCCTCCTATCCTCGTAGTATTGAGAGTCACGCAGAGTCTATTTTTTCTTTAGTTCATTCTGATATATGGGGTCCTAGTAGAGTCAGTTCAACCTTAGGATTTCGTTATTTTGTTAGTTTCATTGATGATCATTCAAGATGTACTTGAATTTTCTTAATGAAAGATCGTTCGGAGTTGTTTTTTATATTCCAGAATTTTTGTGCTGAAATTCAAAATCAATTTGGTGTCTATATTCGCTCTTTTCTCAATGATAATGCCTTAGAATATTTATCCACTCAATCTCAGCAATTTATGACTTCTCAAGGAATTATTCATCAGACCTCTTGTTCATATACCCCTCAGCAAAATGGGGTTGCAGAAAGAAAGAATAAGCACATCATTGAGACGACTCGCACACTTCTCATTGAATCTCATGTTCCGCTGCGTTTTTGGGGCGATGCAGTTCTCACAGCTTGTTATTTAGTTAATCGAATGTCTTCCTCTCCCATCCAGAATCAGATACCGTATGCAGTATTGTTTCCCCAATCACCAATATACTCTGTTCCCCTCGTGTTTTTTGGAGCACTTGTTTCGTTCATAACTTAGCCCCCGGAAAAGATAAATTAGCTCATCGTGCTCTCAAATGTGTCTTCCTTGGTTATTCTCGTGTTCAGAAGGGATATCGTTGTTACAACCCTTGATCTTCGTAGGTACTTTATGTCCTCTGACGTAACATTTTTTGAGGCTAAACCTTTCTTTACCTCTTCTGACCATTCTGACCCCCTTGATATATCTGCGGTCTTACCTATACCGACCTTTAAGGACCCTACTATAGCTCCTCCTTCTCCTTCAGCCACAGAAGTCTTACACAAGTCTCCTATGGCTCCTCTATCCATTCCGGCCGTTGAGGAGTCTTGTGTGGATCCTCCTAGACTCCCTGCCACAGGAACACCACTTTTGACATATCATCGTCGTTCGCGCCCAGCATCAGGACCCAGTTGATTCACGTCCTGCACCTGACCCTGCTAATACTGCAGATTTGTCTCCTCTTAATCAACCTATCATAGTAGCTGAAAATTCTCACTCAAATGATGGTTTTCCAATTTTTTTGTGGTCTGTAAAGCTTATCTCTCTAACTGCATGACAAAAAGAACAGGATACTCATCAAGAAACAAATGGTACGGGCAACTGTTAGTGAAACTGCACAAAATTGAAGATTAAAAGAGAGAACAACTACCAGCACCAGTTTGAGAGAAAACAATTAGGAAATGCTCGAGATGAGGAAAAGAAACAAAGTACCATCTACGAAAAGATAACAGGAAAATAATCTTTTATTTAACTCCTATAACATAGAGAAATAGGAAATCAAGTGGAAAACATGAGCGCTAGATAAAAGATGGTATCCAAGCTAAAAAAGAACATGCAGAAAGATCCTTCCTTCAATGCAAAACGCCTCATCAGTCTTAGATAACTAATTTACGTAACATGCTGAATTGAATTTCTTACCAGAAAAAGCTTTTCAAAGAAGTTGGACAAGAAAACATAATATCCACTATGTGAACTAAACTTACCACATGCAAGACTGCGAAAGCATTCTCCACTGAAGCTCTACAAAGACAACAAAAGGCAAAAAGGAAAAAAAGATAAAAGAAGGACGAAAAAGTAAAGCAAATAATCATTTCTTAAAAATTTGAATTAAGTGCCACACAGTTAATCAAAGAGGACTTTTAAGGGAATGGAAAAATGGAATGACGTCACATGAATGAAGCAGTCAGCAAAGACTTCAAAATTCAGAAATAGGGAGAATAAGGTGCCGAGGAAGAGGATAAACTAAGAAAACGCAGTTCACAAGTAACCAGAAGTGTCCGAGACAAGCAAGATCACACAAGGTAAAAGACTAAATGATATTGTGGCATGCAGACATAAGAGGTCACGGTGAAGAACAAATTCCACATTGGATAAAATTTACATTTACAGCTCATTTGGCAACCTTCAAAAAGGCACTAAGAGTAATCCTCAACAACAAATAGATGAGTATTGCCAGAAAAATGGTGATCTTTAAGATCAAAAGCATGAGAACCCATCGAGAAAGAGAGAAACTCCAAGTGGAGAATCACAGATAAACAACAAAAAACAAAAATATGAAGGAAAGGACCTTTAAGAGGTTCTCAAGTTCTTCACTGTGACCTCTTATGTCTGCATGCCACAATATCATTTACAGCTCATTTGGCAACCTTCAAAAAGATGCTAAGAGGAATCCTCAACAACAAATAGATGAGCATTTCCAGAAAAATTGTGATCTTTAAGATCAAGAGCATGAGAACCTATCCAGAAAGAGAGGAACTCCTCCAAGTGGAGAATCACAGAAAAACTAAAAATAAAAACATAAAGAGAAAGGACCTTTAAGAGGTTCTTAACAAAAAGTAACCAATCATCTGATACTAATTGGTATCTCATGATTCTCTGAAAATAATACCAAAAAATAAAAATGTATACCTAAGCTGTACAAAAGTATCTTTCCACCACTTATAAAGACATCAAGTGCATGGTATAGGAAAGTTATCATCGAGTTCTAGTATATAGATACTATACCTTAAACTCAATAGGCATTATGGTTCTTCCTGTATTTGACACTTCATCACACTGCACAATGAAATAATAATGAATAAGATACCGAAGGCCAGAGTGCACAGGATAAATCCTATAAGGCAGAGAGTATCATCACATCACCACACGCCAGACTAGATAGCATCTTCAGCAACGATTGTAGCTCCACATAAACCTTTTAAGTTACTTTCGAGCTCTCTAATGTTAGTTATCAACCTAAAACCTAGTTATCACAATGACTATTGGACATAAAATTTTGGGGAAGAGCTCTAGAAGTTCGAGCAACAACAACACAGCAACTACACCTCAATCCCAAGGAAGTTGAGGAGCTATAAAAGTTTGAACAAGTCACAAAATTCCACACCAGCAGAAGTTTATATACTACAGTAGGAACTTATTATATGTAACATACACTGAGCAAAATGCAAATCACAGAAAGGAAGAAGTGTGATGCGTGTAAATTGTAAAATCAGCAAGGCCAGTTCTAAGGTATACTACAAAAGCTGGCATACAATTGGAATATGCATTAAGCAAAAGAAACGAAAAAGGATGCTTAAAGCAACAAGCGGTAATTCAAAAATCACAATAACACTCCCATGTGCACATTATCTTCAGCCTCAATCAGAGTAACAAAGTTTCTAGTTGCCATATATAACAATGCTATTAATCAAATTTGAAAGTAATGAACAGGAAACAATGATCAGAAAAAACTACTACATAAACCTCTAAAACCAACTTATCAAATAAACTCTATAAACCACTAACCTGAATATAAGGGAAGTATATATCCTTCAGTTTGTATTGTAACTGCTGTATGCTTTCGCTTCTCATCTTTGGATGAAAAATTTCAACCTGTCAATAAGGTAAGTAACAATGGTTTTCAAAAGCTGATTATATACTTTCACCAACAATTGCATAACATGTTTGAGACTTATTTCATGGAACCTTTCATTGCCCCAATTAAATCGAAATCATTGATGTCTAGAGTGTTCACATATACCAAAACAACAAAGCATTTAAAGCATCAAAATGCTATGAGCAACCTAAATCAAAACCTAAACAATAACAGACATTTGTTCTTCATAAAAATAATTTGGGAAACACCACAATATAATCCATTTCAAAACAATTTAGTAATGGAATTATTTTCAGAGACATTGAAAAAGGTTTAAATACAGGGAGGATACAACAAATCATAACACTATAAAGAACTACAAAAATTGGACTGAAAGGATCAATTAGAATATCACTCATATCATGCTAAATTCTATTCTATTCCGAATGAAGATGATACTAAAGAACTCTAATAATAAAAGAGTTGGGAAGAGTCTGGGAGAATATTTAACTTTAGTGAAGCTACCATCAGTTGATTCTCGAGTCTCATCTTCCAAGGGGTCTCTAACACTTCCATCAGTCTAAATGAAAGAAAAAGGATATAAAACTTAGGAGGATAAAATAAAGAGAAAGAACTGCATACAAAGATGAGAGCCAAAATGATAAGAAGATAGCAAAATTAAACAATGATGAGCATCCTCCAAGTGTGTTGAGAAGAAGAACAGCTAATCAGAGCTCCTCTCTCAAGATGTAACACAAATACTTTCTTAGACTCCTTTGTCTTTGAAGAAACTGAGGCTCGTCTACAAAAAGACATTAAGATGAAAATAAGTCCTTTATTTTGTCCAAAATAAAGCCATTATAAACTTTAGCAAGACATACCATCCCAAATGCATAGATGCAATAGGTCCTCCATAACCAAACATACAAAAGAAAGGCTGTAAAAATAATCGCCATGTCAGATAACCTATGAACAAAAGTCAGCCAAGAGGATGGAGACACAAATTGATACAGAAAAAAAATGTAGTTGGATTCTTGGCTGTTATTAAAAATCAAATTACGTAAGGTAAAAATTGTCCAAGATGTTATTAAGAGATAAAGAGCATTTGAAGAAAAGGGAATAAAAAGGGAAGATAGAAAGTTATTTAAGGACAAGTTTGTAAGATTTCAAAGATATATATAGAGAAACAATTATATTTTCCATTTTAATACTTGTAATGCTCTTGTTGCTCGGTTTTTTCCATATAAAATAGTATAAAAATAGGTCTTTCCTATTATCAATAGCTGACTATGAATTTCAGCTTCTGTGTTTTATCAACTATCAACAATATTATGCAAAGAGTAGTGTGTACATGGGGCTAAACCTTCAAATCGGCAGGTATCTAAATGCCAAAAGAATAACTCTGAGACTATAAAATCCTCTATGATAACATGATTTAATGAAAAGACTTGCTAGGTATTTGTCGTGACAAATGACGCATATGTTACCTGAACCAACTTTTACATTGGTATCGTTTGCATGAAATCTAAGTTGTAATACAAACTCAGGACCATTGCAGGACTGTAAGTTTGTGGTTGCCACCTCTCTACCTTCAATTTCTGCTAAATTAGTGCCATTGACCTGCAAATCGCATCAACTAACTGATCTGCTGAAAAAGAAAGAGATCTCTACTAGAACTTGCATTGAAAATAATTGGCAAAAGGTACTCAGGTTGAGAGTTTCCAAAAAATACTAGAACTTGCTTTAACACAAATGGTGATAAGGCAAAATTTTGACCAATTAGCCACTTATTTTGTGGTGATAAGGCAACCAACAAATGATGAATTGTGACAGAAACTATCATAGTAGCTGAAAATTCTCACTCAAATGATGGTTTTCCAATTTTTTTATGGTCTGTAAAGCTTATCTCTCTAACTGCATGACATAAAGAACATGATACTCATCAAGAAACAAATGGTACGGGCAACTGTTAGTGAAACTGCACAAAATTGAAGATTAAAAGAGAGAACAACTATCAGCACCAGTTTGAGAGAAAACAATTAGGAAATGCTCGAGATGAGGAAAAGAAACAAAGCACCATCTATGAAAAGATAACAGGAAAATAATCTTTTATTTAACTCCTATAACATAGAGAAATAGGAAATCAAGTGGAAAACATGAGCGCTAGATAAAAGATGGTATCCAAGCTAAAAAAGAACATACAGAAAGATCCTTCCTTCAATGCAAAACGCCTCATTAGTCTTAGATAACTAATTTACGTAACAGGCAGAATTGAATTTCTTACCAGAAAGAGCTTTTCAGAGAAGTTGGACAAGAAAACATAATATCCACTATGTGAACTAAACTTACCAAATGCAAGACTGCGAAAGCTTTCTCCACTGAAGCTCTACAAAGACAACAAAAGGCAAAAAGGAAAAAAAGATAAAAGAAGGACGAAAAAGTAAAGCAAATAATCATTTCTTAAAAATTTGAATTAAGTGCCACACAGATAATCAAAGAGGACTTTTAAGGAAATGGAAAAATGGAATGACGTCATAGGAATGAAGCAGTCAGCAAAGACTTCAAAATTCAGAAATGGGGAGAATAAGGTGCCGAGGAAGAGGATAAACTAAGTAAACGCAGTTCACAAGTAACCAGAAGTGTCCGAGACAAGCAAGATCACACAAGGTAAAAGACTAAATGATATTATGGCATGCAGCCATAAGAGGTCACGGTGAAGAACAAATTCCACATTGGATAAAATTTACATTTACAGCTCATTTGGCAACCTTCAAAAAGACGCAAAGAGTAATCCTCAGCAACAAATAGATGAGTATTGCCAGAAAAATGGTGATCTTTAAGATCAAGAGCATGAGAACCCATCGAGAAAGAGAGGAACTCCAATTGGAGAATCACAGATAAACAACAAAAAACAAAAATATGAAGGAAAGGACCTTTAAGAGGTTCTCAAGTTCTTCACTGTGACCTCTTATGTCTACATGCCACAGTATCATTTACAGCTCATTTGGCAACCTTCAAAAAGATGCTAAGAGGAATCCTCAACAACAAATAGATGAGCATTTCCAGAAAAATTGTGATCTTTAAGATCAAGAGCATGAGAACCTATCCAGAAAGAGAGGAACTCCTCCAAGTGGAGAATCACAGAAAAACAAAAAATAAAAACATAAAGAGAAAGGACCTTTAAAGGTTCTTAACAAAAAGTAACCAATCATCTGATACTAAGGTAAAAATCAAATTACGGAAGGTAAAAATTGTCCAAGTTGTTATTAAGAGATAAAGAGCATTTGAAGAAAAGGGAATAAAAAGGGAAGATAGAAAGTTATTTAAGGACAAGTTGGTAAGATTTCAAAGATATATCTAGAGAAACAATTATATTTTCCATTTTAATACTTGTAATGCTCTTGTTGTTTGGTTTTTTCCGTATAAAATGGTATAAAAATAGGTCTTTCCTATTATCAATAGCTGACTATGAATTTCAGCTTCTGCGTTCGATGGATTATCAACTATCAACAATATTATGCAAAGAGTAGTGTGTACATGGGGCTAAACCTTCAAATCGACAGGTATCTAAATGCCACAAGAATAACTCACAATTGTTCCGAATATAGAGCCTTACAAGGAAAAGAATTGCAAAGTAAACAAATATAAAGTTGAAGTGGGATAAAGGTATGTCTTGATGTCTCGTTAATGACTCTGAATCACAACAAGAACTTTACGTAGAGGCTGCTCTTCATTGTAATAAGTACAAACTATAGGCAACAATTGTCATTTCGTGATTTTTGCCAAAATGGATGCAAAAAGATTTGTATGCCCATCTTACTGATCAAAGGAAAGACAGTCTTGGAGAACAAATAATTTGAAGACACTATGAAATGGTAGAAATGAGTATGTCATTGAAGATTCAAGATTTCTCAAAAATTGAGATTATCTTGTGTTACTGAGTCCATGTATGTTCATAACATTTAAGAGACAATATACATGATACTTCAACAAGACCAAAATAAGCATGAGTTCATTACAATGCGTAACTACCGGTCTCTATGTTCAAGCTGGACCTATTACTGGCCCGGATATTTAAGAACTTAACAACACACCTTAAATAGATATCTAATTCGGTGTATTTGCAATCCAATTAATAGTAGTCTTTCGAATAGATGCTCATAAGCCTCGTAGGAAATTTCGAAGAAAATAGAGAAAAGAGTTTCACTAGGCACAAGTACAACAACTCCTTTACCATGCTGAATAAGTTAAGAACCCTACAGAGCTTTTCAGCTTCATCTTCGTTAACAAAAAGACTGTCATCTGACTTGGACCCCAAGTAGATGAATTTAGGGAATGCTATATAAAAAAAATGCAAAAAACTAGCAATCAACTGGAGAAATCATGGAAAACACAAAAATAAATTAGTAATTAAAAGAAGTAAAGCTGCTTCTAGAAACTAACCCCCTCAATGCCCAAGTCTTCACATTGCTTGGCATCTAAGATGTCAATTGACGATGGAGTGCTTTTCTCTTGGTATTTCAAGATTTGGTTCTCCCATTCCGTAATATCAACAGATAAGCAACACTGCAAAACATGACACTAATTATTTAGAAAAGATAGATATGTAGAGAACGCAAAAATAAAAACAACTTAATTGAGCTGCAATAATATGGAGCCAAAACAAGAACCTTTCCGGTGTCGATCACACTAATCGACAAAGATTTTGAGTCACGGATTTCTATGCTAGCATACCCTTTATCAACTAAAAGGCGAGAACCGTTCTCAGCAAGGACGTTTAATGGCCTATAAGTAATCATAGTAAAGACAGGAAAGTTTCAGGTAATAGTGTTGAAGGAGGGGAACTGAACATCTGGAAAGGCAGTGACCTGAAATATTGGAAGTGAATTCGAAGGGAGTCCAAAAAAGAAAAAGGGTATGCTAAGGGAGTCCAAAAAAGAAAAAATTATAAAATTAAATAGACCGTGGCCAGTAGGAATTGTACCAGCAACCTCACAAAGGTTTTGAACCCCTTTAACCATTGAGCTATACTTTAGGGTTGCGTTAAGGAGATTTAAAATAAAATATATAGATGCACAAAACGTATTTTGCCTTTATATGTACAGTATAATTTTCTGGCAAAGGGGAACCCCTCGCCCCCTAAATCCGCCTCTGATGATGGTTTCTAGGATACATATACCTTCCTAAATCTCTACTCTTAGAACAGCCATAAATAATTAAATTGGTTTTAACATTTTTACAAGATTAAAAAGAATAAATACCACCTAAATAATATTGTTAAAATTGCAATCAGGATCACAAGTAAAACAAGATATTCCTGTTGTCCTCCCAGCATCCGGCTTTTTAAAATCAAATCTTTAACACTAATGACAAACCACAGTATTTTTATTTGTTCGGGAACAATTTGAACAACATTATAGCACATAAACCCCATTTATTTTTCTAATATCTTTTTTTATGTCAGCTTTGCCATCATTTTAAAGGCCGAAATACTGTAGTTCTTTTTTTCTTTTTTTCCTTTTTTTGGTACTGGCATTTACTGTCAAAAGATGTGTTGAATTGTATAGAAATCTCTACAAATTAATACGTTATATCAAAATTTTAAAGGCAACTTAGTGTGATTTTATGATTTTGTTATTACTTTTATATATTTCCCATCGGAGACTACTGCATCAAATCGAGGCTTTGTTTAGTGTAACATTCAGCTATCAAAATATTTTTAGCTGATGACAAATCACTATGTGATGAAAAATGCAAGGAAAAAACATTGTTTGCATAATAACATTATTGTTTGTATAATAACATTACTTTATCAATTACATGAAAATATACTGAACAAACGATTATACAATCTATCACTTAATATTAAGATGCATTTTACTATAGTCATCAAAAAACTTCCTAACAAAAACTTAATGTGATTAAAAACTTCTTCCATGAAGAACCAAAATGCATTTCTGTGGCCAAACCACATAGGGTTTATCGTAATAGCCTTACCAAAATATTTCTAGTTTTGTAAAATGATTCTCAGCACCATATTATCAATTACAAGGTTAAGATTAACTGTTCTCACCCTAATTTGTAGCATATCCCAGTGAAATATGTTTATCTATAATGAGACAGAATAAAGTTGAATGCATTCTCATTCTAGCTAGTAGAATACATGTTAGATATGGCATAGGCAACCTCAAACAAGAAAACAAGAATCTATAAATAGTGACATACCGGAGACCATGGGCTTGGCTCAGGCAAGGATTTCTCTTGGGGTGAATTTTGTACAGCACCACCTTTCCAGGTTAAGATATCCTGTAAAATCAGAGTACAAGACTCGATTACATAACCTGCAGATATTTGATCACCACTCAAGCCAAGTTTGTCTCACTGCCTAACCTAAGGTTCAGAACTAAACTTTAACTACGTAGCTTTTTGGGAGGTCAAGCTAGCTGACTGCTCTGGACCTATTACTGGATGAATTAGGCTTTCATTTTATGAATACAGAGGTATGCTCACTAGAGGATATGATGAACAACTAATATCTTGTCAGTTGTTCTTTAACAGCACCAGCTAAAAGTGAAGGTTTGGATAAATGTGTGGAAACAAACTGCTCAGGAAAGTGAAGATTATGTCCTAGAACTAATAATATGCTTCAAATAATTTGGAGATCACAACAGATTCAGGAAATCAAAGCTTAATTATATTTGGCTTCTTTCAGACAGATCACAGCATTCAGTTCATTTTCCAGAAAGAAATTACCTCCCCAGCAGCTTCCATTGCTGCCAACCATTCATCAGAAAATGGAACTGCATCCCATGGGGTATAATCAAAAGATTGCCTTCCTTCAGACAGTTCTCTGTATTCTTGCTGCCATCAATAAATAGCAATTCTCTAAAAGATTGTAATTTGTGGAAGTCCAAATCTAGAAAAGCCAAAGGAGTTCTTTGGGGTTAGAAAAATATTTGAAATACTTACACTGGCAGCTAGGTGTTATCATTTCTGCACTGCTCGGTATCTTGCAGTCCATGGAGAAGTTCATTGTGAGAATTCTCACTTCCAGTAGGCTTTCCAGTTTCAGATTCCTTCACCACAATATCTTGATTCAATATGTCAACTACCTTTCTTTTTATTCTTGATGAGGTCTGATCCCCTTGACCAAGTTCTATGCAATCATTTGTCACACTAGCTGTATGGATTTTACTTGTCGATGAATTAAGTTCCAAAGATAAAGATTCAATTGTTGCCGGATATGATAGTCGATCCTCAACACCGTGGATAACATCCAGTTCATCAGCAACATCGCTGCTCCCATGAATCAAAGGTGACTCCTTGTTCAGAACGCTTGGGCTTTCTAATGCACCTTTATCAAAACTTATTTGTGCTGGAAGAGCATCTTGAAAATTCTCCAGGGCACTGCTGCTTTCGCGTTTGATAGAGCCTTTTCCAGGCAACAAGTGAGCATCGTCGGCATGTAACTCCAGATGTGTATCCTCCATCTGTAAGATATTCGTGAGTGCATTTGTTGTCTTTCCAACTTCATTTGCTCGTCTTTTATCTCCAAGTTGTGGTGGAGTAATTAGCATGTCTAATACAACCTTGTGATACCCCAGTTCTGTTGGACTAGAAGAAATGAAATCCGCATGGCAGCACATTTGCAACTCTTCAACATTCAAGCTTAATGGAGACAGCATACCATGCTTCATCTTGATTATCTGATTACCATCATTAGGCTTGTTAGGTGAATCTCGAATTTCAAATTCATCCATTTCTTCCAAGAGAAAAACGTCTTTGATCAGTTTGTTACCTTCACCCATTGAACCAAGTATACCTAATCCCCTTACATCTGGCGTTCCCCTGGAAGATGAACCAAATTCCACAGAGGAAGTTAAATTACCCTCATTTTGACAGTTTGATGAATCGCAAATTTCAGCTTCATCCACCGCTTCCAAGACAGACTCTTTAATTGGTTTTCGACGTTCGCCAATTGAAACTCTTCATCTGTTGGATGATTACAATTTTCAGCAAGAGTAACTTTGCTAGAGCCAAAATATAAGACATCAGCAGGATCTTCTCCTGCTGTAATGTTATTACTTTCCAATTCTGGCTGAGCACTTTTTACATCAAATCTATCAAAACCACGTTCATCTTGTCGACATGGCAGCGCAGATAAACCAGTTTCAGCAATCTGTCCATCTTGGCTTTGGTCGATACTCACATGCTTGCTAAGGGACTGATCACCTGAATGCAATACATTCCTACCCTGGGACTTATGTTCTGAGTAAATTGAAACCCCATCAGGATTAGTCTTGCAATTTTCATCGGATAAAGTTTCACTTGAGACCTCTACTGCTAAACCTCCTGTTTGTGCTCTATCAGGGATCTGCTTGGTAAAATCTTGTTTCAGATTCTGACAATCTTCATGCTGAGATACAACTTCCGAATTTTGCATCTTTTCTTCACTAATGTCCGAACATGTGAGATTCAACGACTCACAATTTTCACTTCCATTATACCTTGGTTCTCGATGTGCTTCATTCAAATTGCTCTTCATCTTCATAATCTGCTCATCGTTATCGAAGATCCATTCATCTTCAGCTGAGCTGCAAAGGACTTGACCTTTTCAAATTCTTTACCAGGTAAACTATTACAGCCTCCTGTATAACCTTCCTCCCTCACCTCCCCACTAAAGTTAATCATGTTCCCAGACTGTGAATTACAAATTGAACCATCAGTTACTGAACAAATGCCAGATTCTTCTGCTTCATTTGGATTGCTAGTGGCACCTTCCAATCCACATAGAACAAGAGATAGCGCATTGTATCTAACTTGTGGAAAATAAGCCTCTCTAAAATCTGATCCGGCAGAGCTTCTATTTTCTATAAAACCAGGGATGGAGTTCATGCGATCATCATCTTTGTTAATATGTTCGTGTTTTCCAGTTTGTGGTGGATGCTGCTTGCCATTCATCAGCAATTCTGCATCCTGAAGTTTCTTCTCTTCGTGCTCGATGTGATGTGGCAATTTTTCGTTAACATTATCAGCAGCATTTCTGAGCTTATCACTGACTGGGTCAAGCTTCATTATAACACTTGGTATATTCGATCTTTCCACACTGTTTCCTTCCAAGCCAGTTTTGATTACTTTGCAGGATGCTGTTGAGCTTTCTGATTCCAATCCTAGGATCCTACAGTTTAGATTTGCTAAGTTGACCTTGCTTTCTTGTGTTGCTAGTGCCTCTGGTGGCCTCCTATCACCAGACCTTTCCAGCGGGCACATACTAGACTCGGTTTTCAACAGGCGACGTGTATCTGAAGCTTTTGTCTGCAATCACCATATTGGTTGTCATGTCTTTAAACAAAATGCTATGTTGTGAGCATCAAGCAGCCTATGCACCTTAAGTAAAAAACCTAATGCTTTGCCAGAGTAGTGCTGGTAATACCTGACAAAAATATCCTAATGAAGGTGAAGGCATACGCAGACCCGATGGTTTCATGGCTTGTGCAGGCAGGTATTGCATACTGCTAACAGCAGGAGTGTTTTGAGGAAGACGAAGTGCAAATGATGTACATCCATCGTGACTTTGAGATGAATGTGCTCGGCTAGATGAAACTGTGGCATCTGGATTCATCTCCAGAGCAGTACTGGTAGCTTTATTAACTGGTGGAGAAGATTCAGTTGATGCATGTAATTTCGATGTTGATTTCTTCTGCACAAATTAGAATTGAGCAACAAGGAGGGGGGCAAGATTGTATGATTTAGTTGGTTAACTACCAAATATATTGAATGTAATCCAAGCTAAATTCTTTGGTATTGTTTTGTGTGAACTTTGAACAGTTCTTTTGAGTTCTTAATCACACAGAATTCTTCTAAAATTTTGAGTTCAAATTTTAATTTTTACGTCATTCCCCTTAAAAGATGTGATAGAAATTAAACCTTGAGCTAATACTTGAACTGATGCTTACATCATTTCCTCTGAAAATGCATGATGAAGATTTATCCTTTAAAGGTTCAGCATCAGGTTTTGCTTTCTCTTGGCTATTTCTCACTTTTCTAGAAGAGCTCCTTAATCCCGCGTTCTTCCGAGTACTAACAGCTGCATGAGAAAGGAAAATGAAATATAAGATGATGCTCTTATCTGTGGCACAAATACAAAAAGTATTTTTGCATAATAGATTGTTATGCCTGCTAAAAGTCTGACAAGGGTATAACTTGCTTGAGTTATTACAACACACTTTGAAATATCCAGTTTCTATGATTGAGATGGAAACAATAACGCTCGGCAGAAGCCAGATGGATAGACAATAAATATTGAAGAGATTACCAGAATCAGTCACTTGATGCTTCAAATGACTTCTTGGTATAGTACTCTTAGAACTTGTGGGCAAGGAACAAGAACTTGGCTTTGAAACTTGAAACTTCGGTAACTTGGAATCCTTGGTCACAGATTTTCCATGATTCATGTTTGCAGGCCTTTTTAGTCTAAAATGACATTAAGGCTCATCATCTGTAAAACCTCCATATAAAGCAACAAAAGAAAAAACTAACCACTTCTCGGAAAATAGTTGAATCTCAAATATATATAACATGTGCAAGGATACGAAGGTGAAGCCAAAGGTCGAGAACAGCCACTAGATTTGGAGACATTTCTACCATTATGAGACGCTAGCATTTTACTTGAGGCCTGAAACCATTCAAGAAAAAACTAACTAAACAACAAACTGAAACAGGATGAGCATCATCACAAGTCACCGCCAAAGTTTATGAGCCAAAAAGTCACTGCTAGTCTTAAGCTGAGATCTGACCTTCCGCTTATCTTCTTTTAAAGCTACAGATCGAATTTCTTTAAGCGTACTCTTTTTGTTCGAGTTCAAATAAGCTGAACTAGCATCACGTAAGGAGTCATTTGAAGTTGGACTTCGCTCTTCTTCATTGATGGTGAATAAGGGCTCTCCGCATGTGTTAACTAATGTTCCGCTAAGCAGAGAAAGTTCTATTGGATCCAAAACACTTAAACAGAAGAAGAATAAAATAGGTTCTTTCTGTAATCAATCCCCTGCAGTATTCAATAAATTTTTCTACATTGACAAAAAGAGATACTAATTGTACTGTAATCGTATATACCTTCTTCAGTAGAAAAGGCTCGATCCCATGCTAAACTTTTCCGCAAATTGTAACCACCACCCCTTTTCTTCCTCTTCATATGCAGCGGCTCAATGCTCAGTTTAGGCACTTCTGCTTTGTCTGTATTGATATTCTCGTTATTGCTGCAACCTCTACGATAGGAAGAGGAACAGCCAGGTTTTACTGGATCAACACGAACCTCTAGCCCTCCTACAGCATGATGAAATCCGTAAATAATTACTACTACCAATTATACTACTCTATGTATCAATGCAGACAGGGATGGAAATGGGGCGGGGCGGGGCGGGGGCGGTTTTCAATCCGCTCCGACCCGACCTGACCTGCTTAATGTTTTTTCTAAAACAAACTTGTTTGACATTTTATTATTTTATAAAATGGAGAGTTTAGTCGAATCACATAAGAGAACGCTGATCTATCAAAATAAACGGGTTACTATCATTTTCTATTACTAATACGATATCTTGACTTATGTAATATCATTTTGGTGAGGTTTATGCAAATTGGTTAATTATAAATCAAAATAATATTCGTGCTAGTGAAGAAGAATGTAAAATTGTAGTTGAAATGATTGCTTGGTTCAAAAAAGATAAAATTCATAGTTGTCCCGACACTTAACCCGCACTAACCCAGCAACCCACCCCGCTTTAAAAAAAATTAAAATTATTTTAACCCGCACCCGCCCAGACCCATTGCCATTCCTAAATGGAGAAAAAATTGTATTAGGGAACAAACTTGACGGAAGTAATTTAAACAGGCTAAAAATGCGGAACCTAATTAACCCTGCGAACTCATTATGAACTATTTTTGATAAAATGGAAAAATCCAGATATATCTAAACAAGATGAAACTTCTTTTAAAAAGAAAAAGTGAATCTCAATTGAAACTTGAACGACAAAAAGAAAAGAGAAAAAATGGAAGAACTGACTCAATGGGGAAATGAAATTTGAAAAGGGAGTGAACTCCTTGGGATTGGTATCCTCCATATGAGGGAGTAGGGTGAGTAGAGAATCATCTTCACCAGAGATTTCAAGGAGGCGTAGATCCGACTCCATTTTTCGTCTTTTAATTCCGTGCTCGAAATAATTGAATCGGCTCTATCCCGAACTGAACAAATCATCAAATCTTGGGTTTATTATTATGTATAGTACTTGTTACGAAGTAAGTAAATTTTGTGTATGGTTAAGTGGAATGGGGATTTTATTTGTTGGTTTTGAAATTGGGGCAAGCGGGAGGAAGGGATCCCAAATGTAGGACAAAGGAGACAACTGACACGTGACAATGCAAAATTTGAAGGAAAGGACCTTTAAGAGGTTCTCAAGTTCTTCACTGTGACCTCTTATGTCTACATGCCACAGTATCATTTACAGCTCATTTGGCATCCTTCAAAAAGATGCTAAGAGGAATCCTCAACAACAAATAGATGAGCATTTCCAGAAAAATTGTGATCTTTAAGATCAAGAGCATGAGAACCTATCCAGAAAGAGAGGAACTCCTCCTAGTGAAGAATCACAACAACAACAACAACAACAACCCAGTATAATCCCACTTAGTGGGGTCTGGGGAGGGTAGTGTGTACGCAGACCTTACCCCTACCTTAGGGTAGAGAGGCTGTTTCCAAATAGACCCCCGGCATCCTTCCCTCCAATAACTTCCCACCTTGCTCTTGGGAAGACTCGAACTCACAACCTCTCGGTTGGAAGTGGGGGTTGCTTACTATCAGAACAACAGAAAAACAAAAAATAAAAACATAAAGAGAAAGGACCTTTAAGAGGTTCTTAACAAAAAGTAACCAATCATCTGATACTAATTGGTATCTCATGATTCTCTGAAAATAATACCAAAAAATAAAAATGTATACCTAAGCTGTACAAAAGTATCTTTCCACCATTTATAAAGACATCAAGTGCATGGTATAGGAAAGTTATCATCGAGTTCTAGTATATAGATACTATACCTGAAACTCAATAGGCATTATGGTTCTTCCTGTGTTTGACACTTCATCACACTTCATCACACTGCACAATGAAATAATAATGAATAAGATACCGAAGGCCAGAGTGCACAGGATAAATCCTATAAGGCAGAGAGTATCATCACATCACCATACGCCAGACTAGATAGCATCTTCAGCAACAACGGTTGTAGCTCCACATAAACCTTTTAAGTTACTTTCGAGCTCTCTAATGTTAGTTATCAACCTAAAACCTTGTTATCACAATGACTATAGGACATAAAATTTTGGGGAAGAGCTCTAGAAGTTCGAGCAACAACAACACAGCAACTACGCCTCAATCCCAAGGAAGTTGAGGAGCTATAAAAGTTTGAACAGGTCACAAAACTCCACACCAGCAGAAGTTTATATACTACAGTAGGAACTTATTATATGTAACATACACTGAGCAAAATGCAAATCACAGAAAGGAAGAAATGTGATGCGTGTAAATTGTAAAATCAGTAAGGCCAGTTCTAAGGTATACTACAAAAGCTGGCATACAATTAGAATATGCATTAAGCAAAAGAAACGAAAAAGGATGCTTAAAGCAACAAGCGGTAATTCAAAATCACAATAACACTCCCATGTGCACATTATCTTCAGCCTCAATCAGAGTAACAAAGTTTCTAGTTGCCATATATAACAATGCTATTAATCAAATTTGAAAGTAATGAACAGGAAACAATGATCAGAAAAAGCTACTACATAAACCTCTCAAACCAACTTATCAAATAAACTCTATAAACCACTAACTTGAATATAAGGGAAGTATATATCCTTCAGTTTGTATTGTAACTGCTGTATGCCTTCGCTTCTCATCTTTGGATGAAAAATTTCAACCTGTCAATAAGGTAAGGAACAACCTGTCAAAAGTTAAGGAACAATGGTTTTCAAAAGCTGATTATATACTTTCACCAACAATTGCATAACATGTTTGACACTTATTTCATGGAACCTTTCATTGCCACAATTAAATCGAAATCATTGATGTCTAGAGTGTTCACATATACCAAAACAACAAAGCATTTAAAGCATCAAAATGCTATGAGCAACCTAAATCCAAACCTAAACAATTACAGACATTTGTTCTTCATAAAAATAATTTGGGAAACACCACAATATAATCCATTTCAAAACAATTTAGTAATGGAATTATTTTCGAGAGACATTGAAAAAGGTTTCAATACATGGAGGATACAACAAATCATAACACTATGAAGAACCACAAAGATTGGACTGAAAGGATCAATTAGAATATCACTCATATCATGCTAAATTCTATTCCGAATGAAGATGATACTAAAGAACTCCAATAATAAAAGAGTCGGGAAGAGTTTGGAAGAATATTTTACTTTAGTGAAGCTACCATCAGTTGATTCTCGAGTCTCATCTTCCAAGGGGTCTCTAACACTTCCATCGGTCTAAATGAAAGAAAAAAGATATAAAACTTAGGAGGATAAAATAAAGAGAAAGAACTGCATACAAAGATGAGAGCCAAAATGATAAGAAGATAGCAAAATTAAACAATGATGAGCATCCTCCAAGTGTGTTGAGAAGAAGAACAGCTAATCAGAGCTCCTCTCTCAAGATGTAACACAAATACTTTCTTAAACTCCTTTGTCTTTGAAGAAACTGAGGCTCGTCTACAATAAGACATCAAGATGAAAATAAGTCCTTTATTTTGTCCAAAATGAAGCCATTATAAACTTTAGCAAGACATACCTTCCCAAATGCATAGATGCAATAGGTCCTCCATAACCAAACATACCAAAGAAAGGCTGTAAAAATAATCGCCATGTCAGATAACCTATAAACAAAAGTAGGCCAAGAGGATAGAGACACAGATAGATACAGAAAAAAAATGTAGTTGGATTCCTGGCAGTTATTAAAAATCAAATTACGTAAGGTAAAAATTGTCCAAGCTGTTATTAAGAGATAAAGGGCATTTGAAGAAAAGGGAATAAAAAGGGAAGATAGAAAGTTATTTAAGGACAAGTTGGTAAGATTTCAAAGATATATCTAGAGAAACAATTATATTTTCCATTTTAATACTTGTAATGCTCTTGTTGCTTGGTTTTTTCCGTATAAAATAGTATAAAAATAGGTCTTTCCTATTATCAATAGCTGACTATGAATTTCAGCTTCTGCGTCCGATGGATTATCAACTATCAACAATATTATGCAAGGAGTTGTGTTTATGTGTACATGGGGCTAAACCTTCAAATCGACAGGTATCTAAATGCCACAAGAATAACTCACAATTATTCCGAATATAGAGCCTTACAAGGAAAAGAATTGCAAAGTAAACAAATATCAAGTTGAAGTGGGATAAAGGTATGTCTTGATGTCTCGTTATCAGATGACTCTGAACAACAAGAACTTTACGTAGAGGCTGCTCTTCATTGTAATAAGTACAAACTATAGGCAACAATTGTCATTTCGTGATTTTTTGCCAAAATGGATGCAAAAAGATTTGTATGCCCATCTTACTGATCAAGGGAAAGACAATCTTGGAGAACAAATAATTTGAAGACACTATGAAATGGTAGAAATGAGTATGTCATTGAAGATTCAAGATTTCTCAAAAATTGAGATTATCTTGTGTTACTGAGTCCATGTATGTTCATAACATTTAAGAGACAATATACATGATACTTCAACAAGACCAAAATAAGCATGAGTTCATTACAATGCGTAACTACCGGTCTCTATGTTCAAGCTGGACATGTTACTGGCCCGGATATTTAAGAACTTAACAACACACCTTAAATAGATATCTAATTCGGTGTATTTGCAATCCAATTAATAGTAGTCTTTCGAATAGATGCTCATAAGCCTCGTAGGAAATTTCGAAGAAAATAGAGAAAAGAGTTTCACTAGGCACAACAACTCCTTTACCATGCTGAATAAGTTAAGAACCCTACAGAGCTTTTCAGCTTCATCTTCGTTAACAAAAAGACTGTCATCTGACTTGGACCCCAAGTAGATGAATTTAGGGAATGCTATATAAAAAAATGCAAAAAACTAGCAATCAACTGGAGAAATCATGGAAAACACAAAAATAAATTAGTAATTAAAAGAAGTAAAGCTGCTTCTAGAAACTAACCCCCTCAATGCCCAAGTCTTCACATTGCTTGGCATCTAAGATGTCAATTGACGATGGAGTACTTTTCTCTTGGTATTTCAAGATTTGGTTCTCCCATTCCGTAATATCAACAGATAAGCAGCACTGCAAAACATGACACTAATTATTTAGAAAAGATAGATATGTAGAGAACGCAAAAATAAAAACAACTTAATTGAGCTGCAATAATATGGAGCCAAAACAAGAACCTTTCCGGTGTCGATCACACTAATCGGCAAAGATTTTGAGTCACGGATTTCTATGCTAGCATACCCTTTATCAACTAAAAGGCGAGAACCGTTCTCAGCAAGGACGTTTAATGGCCTATAAGTAATCATAGTAAAGACAGGAAAGTTTCAGGTAATAGTGTTGAAGGAGGGGAACTGAACATCTGGAAAGGCAGTGACCTGAAATATTGGAAGAGAATTCGAAGGGAGTCCAAAAAAGAAAAAGGGTATGCTAAGGGAGTCCAAAAAAGAAAAAATTATAAAATTAAATAGACTGTGGCCAGTAGGAATTGTACCAACAACCTCACAAAGGTTTTGAACCCCTTTAACCACTGAGCTATACTTTAGGGTTGCGTTAAGGAGATTTAAAATAAAATATATAGATGCACAAAACGTATTTTGCCTTTATATGTACAGTATAATTTTCTGGCAAAGGGGAACCCCTCGCCCTCTAAATCCGCCTCTGATGATGGTTTCTAGGATACATATACCTTCCTAAATCTCTACTCTTGGAACAGCCATAAATAATTAAATTGGTTTTAACATTTTTACAAGATTAAAAGAATAAATACCACCTAAATAATATTGTTAAAATTGCAATCAGGATCACAAGTAAAACAAGATATTCCTGATGTCCTCCCAGCATCCGGCTTTTTAAAACCAAATCTTTAACACTAATGACAAACCACAATATTTTTATTTGTTCGGGAACAATTTGAACAACATTATAGCACATAAACCCCATTTATTTTTCTAATATCTTTTTTCATGTCAGCTTTGCCATCATTTTAAAGGCCGAAATAGTGTAGTTCTTTTTTTCTTTTTTTCCTTTTTTTGGTACTGGCATTTACTGTCAAAAGATGTGTTGAATTGTATAGAAATCTCTACAAATTAATACGTTATATCAAAATTTTAAAGGCAACTTAGTGTGATTTTATGATTTTGTTATTACTTTTATATATTTCCCATCGGAGACTACTGCATCAAATCGAGGCTTTGTTTAGTGTAACATTCAGCTATCAAAATATTTTTAGCTGATGACAAATCACTATGTGATAAGTGTTGTGAAAGGTTAATCGTAGTTTCCAAGATCCTACAATTCTATGATTGAGCCCTAACCCGTTACAAGGAACTGGATAATGATTTTTCATCAAAAAAGTATTTTTCTACTATAAAGGAAAAATGCAAGGAAAAAACATTGTTTGCATAATAACATTATTGTTTGTATAATAACATTACTTTATCAATTACATGAAAATATACTGAACAAACGATTATACAATCTATCACTTAATATTAAGATGCATTTTACTATAGTCATCAAAAAACTTCCTAACAAAAACTTAATGTGATTAAAAACTTCTTCCATGAAGTACCAAAATGCATTTCTGTGGCCAAACCACATAGGGTTTATCGTAATAGCCTTACCAAAATATTTCTAGTTTTGTAAAATGATTCTCAGCACCATATTATCAATTACAAGGTTAAGATTAACTGTTCTCACCCTAATTTGTAGCATATCCCAGTAAAATATGTTTATCTATAATGAGACAGAATAAAGTTGAATGCATTCTCATTCTAGCTAGTAGAATACATGTTAGATATGGCATAGGCAACCTCAAACAAGAAAACAAGAATCTATAAATAGTGACATACCGGAGACCATGGGCTTGGCTCAGGCAAGGATTTCTCTTGGGGTGAATTTTGTACAGCACCACCTTTCCAGGTTAAGATATCCTGTAAAATCAGAGTACAAGACTCGATTACATAACCTGCAGATATTTGATCACCACTCAAGCCAAGTTTGTCTCACTGCCTAACCTAAGGTTCAGAACTAAACTTTAACTACGTAGCTTTTTGGGAGGTCAAGCTAGCTGACTGCTCTGGACCTATTACTGGATGATTTAGGCTTTCATTTTATGAATACAGAGGTATGCTCACTAGAGGATATGATGAACAGCTAATATCTTGTCAGTTGTTCTTTAACAGCACCAGCTAAAAGTGAAGGTTTGGATAAATGTGTGGAAACAAACTGCTCAGGAAAGTGAAGATTGTGTCATGGAACTAATAATATGCTTCAAATAATTTGGAGATCACAACAGATTCAGGAAATCAAAGCTTAATTATATTTGGCTTCTTTCAGACAGATCACAGCATTCAGTTCATTTTCCAGAAAGAAATTACCTCCCCAGCAGCTTCCATTGCTGCCAACCATTCATCAGAAAATGGAACTGCATCCCATGGGGGTATAATCAAAAGATTGCCTTCCTTCAGACAGTTCTCTGTATTCTTGCTGCCATCAATAAATAGCAATTCTCTAAAAGATTGTAATTTGTGGAAGTCCAAATCTAGAAAAACCAAAGGAGTTCTTTGGGGTTAGAAAAATCTTTGAAATACTTACACTGGCAAATTGGTGTTATCATTTCTGCACTGCTCGGTATCTTGCAGTCCATCCATGGAGAAGTTCATTGTGAGAATTCTCACTTCCAGTAGGCTTTCCAGTTTCAGATTCCTTGACCACAATATCTTGATTCAATATGTCAACTACCTTTCTTTTGATTCTTGATGAGGTCTGATCCCCTTGACCAAGTTCTATGCAATCATTTGTCACACTTGCTGTATGGATTTTACTTGTCGATGAATTAAGTTCCAAAGATAAAGATTCAATTGTTGCCGGATATGATAGTCGATCCTCAACACCGTGGATAACATCCAGTTCATCAGCAACATCGCTGCTCCCATGAATCAAAGGTGACTCCTTGTTCAGAACGCTTGGGCTTTCTAATGCACCTTTATCAAAACTTATTTGTGCTGGAAGAGCATCTTGAAAATTCTCCAGGGCACTGCTGCTTTCGCGTTTGATAGAGCCTTTTCCAGGCAACAAGTGAGCATCGTCGGCATGTAACTCCAGATGTGTATCCTCCATCTGTAAGATATTCGTGAGTGCATTTGTTGTCTTTCCAACTTCATTTGCTCGCCTTTTATCTCCAAGTTGTGGTGGAGTAATTAGCATGTCTAATACATCCTTGTGATACCCCAGTTCTGTTGGACTAGAAGAAATGAAATCCGCATGGCAGCACATTTGCAACTCTTCAACATTCAAGCTTAATGGAGACAGCATACCATGCTTCATCTTGATTATCTGATTACCATCATTAGGCTTGTTAGGTGAATCTCGAATTTCAAATTCATCCATTTCTTCCAAGAGAAAAACGTCTTTGATCAGTTTGTTAAAACCAGGGATGGAGTTCATGCGATCATCATCTTTGTTAATATGTTCGTGTTTTCCAGTTTGTGGTGGATGCTGCTTGCCATTCATCAGCAATTCTGCATCCTGAAGTTTCTTCTCTTCGTGCTCGATGTGATGCGGTAATTTTTCGTTAACATTATCAGCAGCATTTCTGAGCTTATCACTGACTGGGTCAAGCTTCATTATAACACTTGGTATATTCGATCTTTCCACACTGTTTCCTTCCAAGCCAGTTTTGATTACTTTGCAGGATGCTGTTGAGCTTTCTGATTCCAATCCTAGGATCCTACAGTTTAGATTTGCTAAGTTGACCTTGCTTTCTTGTGTTGCTAGTGCCTCTGGTGGCCTCCTATCACCAGACCTTTCCAGCGGGCACATACTAGACTCGGTTTTCAACAGGCGACGTGTATCTGAAGCTTTTGTCTGCAATCACCATATTGGTTGTCATGTCTTTAAACAAAATGCTATGTTGTGAGCATCAAGCAGCCTATGCACCTTAAGTAAAAAGCCTAATGCTTTGCCAGAGTAGTGCTGGTAATACCTGACAAAAATATCCTAATGAAGGTGAAGGCATACGCAGACCCGATGGTTTCATGGCTTGTGCAGGCAGGTATTGCATACTGCTAACAGCAGTAGGAGTGTTTTGAGGAAGACGAAGTGCAAATGATGTACATCCATCGTGACTTTGAGATGAATGTGCTCGGCTAGATGAAACTGTGGCATCTGGATTCATCTCCAGAGTAGTACTGGTAGCTTTATTAACTGGTGGAGAAGATTCAGTTGATGCATGTAATTTCGATGTTGATTTCTTCTGCACAAATTAGAATTGAGCAACAAGGAGGGGGGCA
>JASVEL010003212.1:0-209626 GCA_032618575.1 Nicotiana noctiflora
CCTCCGACAATATCCCGATGATCTCCCAGCTATTTCCCTTCACTTCCTCTCTCTAGGCTTCAAAAATGGAGGGTTTTGCAAATGAACCCGTAAGGAAATGGTTCTGGTTTTAAATTCACTGCCTGGGCCATTTACTCTACGCGTTTGCGTTCACTCCCACGCATTCGCGATGCCCAGCTACGGCTTAACCTTCACGAAAGCGACCTCTCCAACGCGTTCGCGATGAACAATCTCCCAGCCGCCTGATATTCCTTCTATGCATTCGCGATACACTTCACGCAAACGCGATGCACACCCTCACGCACCTACGCGAACGCGACCCCCTGAACGCGATCGCGAAGCTCAAGAATCCTGGCCTACGCGAATGCGATTACCAATCTCGCGAACGTGATGCTTTGACCCGCCTGGCCTTCGCGAACGCGGCCCATGCCACGTGAACGCGAAGGCTTAAATTATGCCCAGTGATCTACAATTTACAGCAAGCTTCTCATTGCTTCCAAACGCCGGATGATGGTCCGGATTCACCCCGAGGCCCCCGGGACCCCAACGAAAACCACCAACATACTCCAAAACACGATAAGAACTTGTTCTAAGCATAAAAACACCATCCTAAACATCAAAATCACCAATTACTCACAGATTCAAGCCTAAGTTTTCATTCAAACTTCCGCAACCGACATTCGATCAAAAACCCGACCAAACGACCTCCGAGTGACCTGAAACTTTGCCGACACATCCAAAATCACCTAACTGAGCTACTGCAACTGTCGGAATTCCATTCCGACTCCCGGATCAAAATCTCACCTATCGATCGGATATCGCCAAAATTCAACTTTAGCCAATTCAAGCCTAAAACTACATCGGACCTCCAAATTCACTTCCGATCGCTCTCCTAGCTCATAAATGACCTCCCGGAGATGACCAAATCATCAGAATTAGATTCCGAGCTCTCTAACTCACAAGTCAACATCCCGCTAACTTTTCTCAATTATTCATTCTTCTAAGAGACTATTTGTCTCAATTTCAACCAAACTCAACCCGGATTGACTCAAACTTACCCAACATGCATATTGCAACACTAACAAACATATAACGGGGATAACGGGGTGATAACGCACATGATGACAGGCCGGGTCATCACATAAATCCTGCAAATGAGGAGGTTAACTTAACAGTGTCAGAGAGGTCTACTTCCTCAGGAGCGAGTTAAGATTTTTAATTTTTGAATCAGTCCCAGTTTATGGGATATTTGTATAATTTTCTTATTTTGTAAGGATGTTTTGTTTGAACCCTTTATATTTTAGAGATTAATTAATACCTCTTTATATTTTATTCTTGCCTATTTTCGTACTTAGGACTTATGGAATAATTTTGTATTTTTGTCCTTTTGAAAATGCTTTGTTGATTCACTCGTGAACTTGTCAACACAAGAGTTTGCATTTTTATCTTTTTAGAAAATGCTTGATGGTTCTACTCGTGGACTTATCAACACGAGGATTATAAAAGATGGCCCTTATATATATTGGCACTTAATGAAGAAGACGTCAACTTCATAAATGGTGCTATACGATGAAAGAAATAGGAAGCACATGCTTGTGTAAAGTAATTTGGACAAGTTTTTATTCATTAACTTGAGCAAATTTTGAATAATACATGCATTGTAGTACGTTTATGACTTTCTCGCAACTGTTTTCCGTGCAACAAATTTTTTAATAAAAAATACACAAGGTTTTCATTTACAACCTGTTTTAGCATATAACCATAGTCCTATCTTTAGAAAGGACTTGTAAAGTGTCTACAATATTGAAAAATGTTTTTTGCTGAATAAAACGTAGTTATTCGTAGCTATTGCATCTTTTAGTTTTCCTTTGAACTCCCGTATCTCTTTCGTGGTCCCACGACTACTTTTTTGCTCGAAGCTACCTTTTGCTCGGGTTTTTTGAATTCCCATATCTTTTTATGGTCCCGTGTCCACTTTCTTGCTCGAAGCTATCTGTACTGTGCAGTCCCCAAGTGTGCAGGCGCTGTAGGGATGAGGCCTTGAGTATTTTGGTTGTTACTCGTAAGTTGACCCTTTCCCTGAAACGAAACATACACATGACACGAAAACATAGTTTTCAGATGTAGACTGCCTACCCGTATGTATTTCCATCAGATCTGTGTAACCTTAGGCTTAGAATTTATGAGTATTCTATTTTGCCATGCAGGTTGTATCTCATCATTTGGTATGGGGTAGGATTTGTGCCTAGCATCTAAAATCGTTAGTAAAATCACGACAAACGATAGGCATTATAATTTCCAGTAAAGGCTAGAAACTTTCTACAGAAACTTTAGTATAAGACTTGAAAGGCTTTTCATGTGTCAGTTGAAGAGTTCTGCTCAAATTGGCTATATGTTGCTTGAGATATACTATAATCGAATATATCTACCTTAGAATATACTTTCTAGTGATGATTGAGGCAAAAATCATATACGATGTTTTTTCTTCTTAGGTGTTGCATGAACCTGTGCTTTCATTCCATAAACCGATTTATTTCAAGCATTATGATTATGAATATCATGCTTAAGAATCAAAATGTTACATATGTAAGAAATTGACAGGTTGGTCTTAGAGGGTGCTTACCGCAGCTTTTACTAAAAGGATATCACGTACCTTCCAAGTTGACTTACCTCCTGGCATTTAACTTCTCTATTTGGCACTACGAGATGCATATTGTTCCCCATAAACTTGACGAATTCCCCATGGTGTTGGGAACTTCATGATTTGATGCAAGGTCGATGGAACAACACCCATCTCGTGGATCCATGGTCTTCCCATGATTATATTGTATGCCATCTCCACATCTACTACCTGAAATTTGGTATCTTTTTATATACCTTCTATAAAAGTTACTAAATTTACCTCTCCTTTAGTTATTATGCTGGTGTTATTGAATCCTGATAAAGTATGCGCCTTTGGGATCATCTTGCCTTCCATTTGCATCTCCCGTAACACCCTTAGTAGGATGATGTTTGCTAAACTTCCTGGATCAATCAAGACTCTTTTTATTTTAATATCATGTACGATTAAAGATATTACCAGTGCGTCGTTGTGAGGAGAGATGACTCCTTTCATGTCTGTATCGTCGTAAGCAATAATTTCTCCTTCCCTCGGCTGGCGTTCGCGTTTCTCGGTCATAGTTGAGAGTTTGAAGACTTTGTTGGAAGATGGATACGTTACCTCATATATACCTTCTCCCCCATTTATAACATTCGCGGTTCTCTTAGGTGACGGGGGCTTCAGTGGTTCTTGTCTATTTTTCATGTAAGACTGCTTTCCTTTCTCACTAAATTATTTAGTGAGATAACCCTGCTTCAATATATAGTCTACTTCACTTTGTAGAAGTCGACATTCCGATGTTTTATGACCATGATCACTATGAAATTCACACCAATGGTCTGGATTACGTTTATTTGGGTTTGAACGCATCTCTTTTGGCCAACGTACTTTATCTCCCATGCCTCGCACAATAGCTACGAGCTCTGAGGTGGTAACGTTGAAGTTATATCCACCGAACTTTGCTTTTGAACTTCCATCATCATCATATAGGTCCTGCCTGTTTCTATCATTTCTAAATCTAGAAGAGGAACCTGAGTCTCTACCCCTTGATTTTTGATCATATCGCTGTTCTTGAATCTCTTCCTGCAGGGCCCAGATATGGATTGTACCTACTCCTACTTGTTCTTTTTTCGGTTTCGGACCTCCGGGACTGGCTCCTTTCATCATGGGAATGCACGATATCCTCGTCAATTTTGAGCTTTGTGATGTACCTATTATAAATGTCGTTCCACGTGGTAGAAGGAAATTCACCTAGGCTTTCCTTTAGCTTTCTCGTGGCTTCAGAACCTTTCTCATTCAGGTTGTCTGTGAAGGCTATCGCTGTGAGCATGTAATTTTTGCCCTATAAGAGAAACACTCCCAAAAATCCAAAATGAAATAATTTTAGTTTGCTTGCAATAGTTGTGAATTTTGTGTTATTTTCTTGTATTATTTGCATTTTTATCTGTGCATATTTATTTGTTTAAATAAATAAAATATACAAAAATATGTTGCATATGTATATAAAATTCAAGTTTACAATTAAGAATAATTAAGTTTATTTACGTAAATGAAAAATCATAAAAAATATGTATTTTACATTTTAAGCATTTAATGTCCAAATCGTGAAATTATATTTTAATTACTGTTTAGTTTTGTATGATAATTATTATTAGGAGTTAATTAGTATTTTAAGATAATTCTAGGCTTTATAATTTAATCGTAGCATTTTTTTTAGTTTTATTAATTAATAAAAGAAAAGAGAACAAAAAACAGAAGAACGAATTCGGAATTGGGCCAATTCTTGAATTAACCCCAAGCCCAAGCCAATTTTACCCAACTCAAAACACCAAACGACCCAGTCCATGACCCATGACTCGACCCGGTCCGCCCCATAACCTAAAAGACCTCTTTCTTTCATTTTTACACTTTATTTCCCAAAAGACCAAACCCTAAAATCCTAAAACTCCCTAGCCATCACACCCGCACACCCCACCCCCTCTTCTTCATCTTCCTCACAACACCCACTCACAAACAACCATAACTCATCCGACCACCACGTCCACCGGCCAACCACCACGACCAACTTGAACAGCCGCACCATCAGGGCCGGTAACATCAACAGCCTTTGTACGTCCGTCACCTCCAGATTCAACTTCAAACTCCACGGTTTCACCTTCAGCTAGACTACGGAAGCCCTCAGATCTGATACCTGACTGGTGAATGAACAGATCTTCGCCGTCGTCATCGGGAGTGATGAACCCAAAACCCTTTTGGTCACTGAACCACTTGACGGTTCCCTTAGCCCTCTGTCCACTCTCCTCAGCCATTATCAGAGAAACCCTAATAGCCGCCAGTCCGCCTCCTACCAGCCACCGCGACAATACTGCCCAGCACCACCCTCATCACTCCTCTCAAACCTCACCAGCCAGTTTTTCACCTCGAGTCCAAGCGGACCCACCACCTATTTGACATTGTCTTCCTCACATAATCACTAAAGAGACAATATGTTGTTTCGTTTCTTGAAAAATCAAAGGAACAACTAAAAATGAATGGTTTATCTTAAGAGATCTAGCGTGAATGAACCAAAAATCAGCCCCCAAATATGGAGAACTATTTCGTCTCCTTCATCACGTTTTGCATGGTCATTTGAGAGCTCCAGTGTGTTTTTGTTTAGAATTGTGTGTGAGTTTTGTTCCTCATAAGCCGCCGGGCAGATTTGAGTTATTTTCGGTTTAAAATTTTCCGGGCAGATTTGTTTTCGTTCGAGTTCATTGTTGTTTCGATCCGGTTAGTTGATTTAAACTTTGTTCTTATATTTTGTTGGTATTTTCAGATCCAAAAGTGTTGTATGTTTGTTCTATTATCTTCTTGATTTGTTGTTCATCATGGTTCCAGATTATTTATGAAACTTATTTATTTATTTTGTTTAAGTTTTTAACATAGCAATGTTTAGTTAATCACATGTTTATTTTGATTGTAATGTTGTTAGATTTATTTTGTAGTTCAATTAATTATTGAGTTTAGTGTCTTGAATTTACTTGATTGTTCTATTTAAGTTTGTTTTTGAGTTGAATTGGACTTTGATTCTTGTATATTGCTAATTATGTGTTTGTTCATGAAATTAATTGTAGAATTTGCCTGAAAATTGATTTCATGTGTTAATTAGTTAATTGTTGAATTTGATTAGTAATTTGGTTATAGCTGTAGTGATTTGTTGTTTTAGGAACCTGCCGGTCACAGTTAATAATTTTGGTACAGATTGAAGGTTTGGGGGTAGATTTGTAATAATATCAATTTCAGATATTAATCATGGGTTTAATTTAAAATTTGAATCTTAATGATTAAGGGGTCCACAGTGCATTAAGTAAAGTGTGAATGCTTTAGTCAAAAAGAGGAAACATTTTTTAGTGGAGTCTTGAATAATTGGTAGACAATTAGTAGTGGAAGACTACTTTTCCTTAAAAGGGGGATTGATTACTAATTAGGCGTAATAATTCGGAAGGAAGAGAGCTGATTGAAATATGGGAGTAGTATAAAATTGTAACGACCCGACCGGTCATTTTAGAAAATTACGCCCCAATCCCTAATTTAACTGTTCCCCTAAGTTCATTTATGCTATTGTGGGTTGCTGGGAGAGTCGGTTCCGAAAATTTGAGCATTTTGGGACACTTAGTCCCTAAATAAGAGCTTTGAAACTAGAAAACGGTCCGTAGCCGGAACAGTGTTAAGACGATCTCGGAACGGAAATCCGATGGTTCCATTAGCTCCGTTAGGTAATTTCGGGGTTAGGAGCGCGTTCGGAATGTATTTTGGAGGTCCGTAGCTCAATTAGTCTTGAAATGCCGAAGGTTGAAATTTTGGCGAATCCGAATGATAGGTGAGATTTTGATCCTGGGTTCGGAATGGAATTCCGACAATTTTTGTAGCTTCGTTATGTGATTTTGGGTATGTCCGCAAATTTTCAGGTCATTCGAATGTCGTTTGGTCGGGTTTTAGATCGAATGTGCAATTCCGAAAGTTTTAAGAAATTTAGGCTTGAATTCGATGTGAATTATGGGTTTGATGTTGTTAGACGTGTTTTGAGGATTTGAGCAAGTTCGAATAAGGTATTAAGATGTGTTGGTATGTTTGGATGAGGTCCCGGGGCCTCGGGGTGTTTTCGGATGGTTAAACGGGAGAAATTGTGGAAAAAATTGCAGGTTGGGATCCTGCTTCTGTTGTTTCCGCTCCTGCGGAAATTTTGGACGCAGGAGCGTGTCCGCAGAAGCGGACGAGGTGCGCAGGAGCGGCTATTTCCGCAGAAGCGGAATCCAATCCGCTGAAGCGGGGACGCTGGTGCGATGCCAGTGATCGCAGAAGCGGACGGGGAGAAATGGACATGGTCCGCGGAAGCGGACATCTTACCGTTTGGGCGAGACCGCAGAAGCGGTCAATTATGCGCAGAGGCGGATATGTCCGCAGAAGCGGAAGCTTCTTCGCAGAAGCGGATCCGCTTAAGCGGCCCTCTTGTTCGCAGAAGCGGAAATGGCCGGCCAGGCCTGGAACCGCTGAAGCGACCCTTTGGTCGCGAATACGGACGCGTAGAAGCGGAAAATGTTCCGCAGAAGCGAAAATCGCTGTAAGTAAGTGTATCCAGAAGTTAGAAAAATTTCAGAACATTTCACACATTTTGGGTCTCGGCTTTAGAGGCGATTTGGGCGATTTTGAAGAGAAATTCAAGGGAAATCATCAGGTAATCAACTATGGACTTAATCTATGATTAGTATTGGTAATATTATGCAATATTATCATGAAAATGGAGGAAATTGGGGTAATTTATGGAGGGTTTAGCCCTAGTCTTGAACTCTAGAAAATCAAGGTTTTGAATGGCCAAATGGAGTCCGAATTTGGTAAAATTTATATGCTTAGACTAGTATTGAGACAAGGGTTCCGAATATACAACTTTCGTGATTTTTCGATAAGCGTACCGAAAGTCGGGTTTTGGCAACTTGTGGATTTTGGTGAATTTTGAGTTATTTTGATTGGGTAATGCCCAATTGGCCTATTTTGATGTGATTCTATTGATTTTATCGAGATACTACACTTGTGGAGGCCGACATTCGCGGCAAGAGGGTTATTTCTTAGCGGTTTTGTACCGGAATTGAGGTAAGTGGCTTGTCTAACCTCGTGTGGGGGAACTTTCACCCCTAGGATATTATGTGATAGTTTAAATGCCTTGTACGCGAGGTGACGGGCGTGTACATGCGCTGGTTGTTGTAACACACACTTTACTTGAATTGTCCGATTAGTGATATTCTTGCTCTTAGCTGATGAAAGCGTTACCATTACCCGGTATTAGTTAGAAAAGCATGATTAGCTAGGATTCGACATGCTTAATTGCCTAGCTGATTTACTTGAACTTCTTGATAAATTGTTGGCACTAGTTTCGGTGAAGTTGTAATTTAACATATTACATTCTCTCTGTGTGTTTTCTTTATTTGATGTGTTTGTGGACTGCGGGTTCAATTCCCGGAGATCCCAGGGCTGTGGGTTCGATTCCCAGAGACCCGGAGTGATATTGTTTGTGGACTGCGGGTTCGATTCCCGGAGATCCTGAGTTATAGAGATATTATTGAGACATGGGCTGCGGGTTCGATTCCCGGAGACCCAGGGGTACTGAGAATGGGACTGTGGGTTCAATTCCCACAGATCCTGGATTTGTTTATTTAAATTGGTTATTTGTTGTTAGCTTAATCGTAGACAGTTGCAGTAATTATCACAATGTTGTTATTTCGGAAATTATTATCATTTAAACTGTTTATTTTGTTTTCATCATTATATTATTGTTTCTCAGTAGGGCCCTGACCTACCTCGTCACTACTCCATCGAGGTTAGGCTTGGCACTTACCGAGTACCGCCGTGGTGTACTCATGCTACTCTTCTGCACACTTTTGTTGTGCAGATCCAGGTACATCAGAGCAAGCTCGTACTAGGTGATTCCGCAGCTTTCTGGGAGACTTCGAGGTATGATCCGCTACGTCCGCGGATCCGGAGGCTTCCCTTCTATTCTAGTAGTACTAGTTGACATTTTTCTTCATGTCGTTGTTAGATACTCTTACACATAGAGCCACAGATTTATTTCTCTTTTAGTCTGTGTTACCGTGGGGTTCCGGATCTTGATAGTGTTTTATTCATTGTGTAACGGATGTATGTGCCAAGCGGCACGGATTACATATCTTTTATGTTATTTCTCCGCTGTTTCTTATTTAAGTATTTATAACTTGTATATTCCGCAACGTGTTAGGCTTACCTAGTCGTGGGGACTGGGTGCCATCACGACATGTTCACAATTGGTGAACTAGGGTCGTGACAAGTTGGTATCAGAGCTCTAGGTTCATAGGAGTCACGGGACACAGACCGGTTACTTAGAGTCTCGCCGATCGATACGGAGACGTCTGTATTTATCTACGAGGGGCTATGTAACTGTTTAGGAAACTCTTCATTTCTTTTGGATTCCTTGTCGTGCGACATTTTTGTCATCAAAAATCTAAACTACTGCTTTCTATTCTCTCACAGATGGTGAGGACACGAGCTAACCGCGATGATCAGGTACCCGCGCCCCCTGTTGCTGCCGTCAGAGGCCGGGGCCGAGGTAGAGGACGAGGACGCGCCCGAGGTGCGGCCACAGCACCATCGCGCGCTGCCGCTGAGGTGCCACCGGTAGACCAGGTTGGAGCGCAGGCACCTGGTACACCGACTACAGTTGCTACTACTCCAGCACTACAGGAGACCCTGGCTCAGTTCACGAGCATGTATACCACTTTAGCCCAGGCAGGATTGCTTCCTCTTGTTGCAGCTACATCTCAGGCCGGGGGAGGGGCCCAGACTTCCGTAGCCGTTACACCGGAGCAGCGTGTGCCAGTGGGACATGTTCCAGATGTTTTGGTTATGCCTCCCGCCGCCCCAGCACAACCAGGAGGTGGACCAGCTGCCTCTGAGGATGAGCAGCGTAGATTGGAGAGGTTCAAGAAATATGACCCTCCAGTGTTTAGTGGTTTGGCTTCAGATGATGCATTGGGTTTTCTAGAGGAGTGTCATCGTATTCTTCGTACTATGGGGATTGTGGAGACCGACGGGGTTTCCTTCACTGCTTTTCAGTTTCGTGGGGCCGCTTATGATTGGTGGCGCACGTATGAGTTGGATAGTCCAGAGGAGTCTGCTTCATTGACTTGGACGCAGTTTTCTGATCTGTTTTTGAGGGAGTTTGTTCCACGGAGCCTTAGGGATTCTTGGCGCTCGGAGTTTGAGCGGTTGCGACAGGGCTCCATGTCAGTATCGGAGTATGCTATCAGTTTCACCCGTCTAGCCAGGCATGCACCGGCCTTGGTAGCCACGGTTCGGGAGAGAGTGCGGAGATTTATTGAGGGCCTGATTCCGCCTATCCGATCCAGCATGGCCAGAGAGTTGGAGACAGATATATCTTATCAGCAGGCAGTTAGCATTGCCAGGAGGATCGAGAGTACGCTCCCTAGAGAGCGGGGAGATAGAGAGGCCAAGAGGTCTCGTGAGTCGGGCCATTTCTCTGGTGCCCGCACTTCAGCAGCCGGTCGTTTTGGCAGGGGATATTCCGGTCGTCCAGTTCACTCGGCATTGCCGCAGCCGGTAGCACTCCAGGTCTTCCAGCACCACAGGAGCCTTATTATGCTCCCCCAGTTTCCAGTGCACCTCCTGCGCGGGGTCCTTCCAGGGGTCAGACTAGTGGGGGTGAGGCCGGTCAGTCACAGCCACCGCGTCCTCTCAGAGCTTGTTTTGAGTGCGGGGATACTCGCCACCTGGTTAGGGAGTGCCCCGGGCGTAGGAGGGGAGCACCTCACCAGTCTTCGCAGCATCAGCGTGGCTCTCAGGGTCAGCAGGCTATCATTCCAGCTCCAGCTGCTATTCCACCTGCCCAGCCAGCCAGGGGCGGGGGTCAGGGTTCTAGAGGCCGCCCTCGAGAGGGGGGACAGGCCAGATTCTATGCTATTCCTGATCGCGCTGCGGCTGTTGCATCTGACTCTGTTATCACAGGTATTATTATGGTTAGTCACAGGGAGGCATCGGTTCTATTCGACCCTGGTTCCAATTTTTCATATGTGTCTTCTTACTTTGCTTCTCATATGGGTGTGCCTCGGGATTCTTTGAGTGCCCCCATTTATGTTTCCACTCCGGTGGGTGATTCTTTGGCTGTGGACCGCGTATATCGGTCGTGTTTGATTACCATTTGTGATTTTGAGACCAGAGCGGATCTATTGCTGCTTGGGATGGTCGATTTTGATATTATGTTGGGCATGGACTGGTTTTCGCCCCATTATGCTATTCTTGATTGTCACGCCAAGACCGTGACGCTGGCTATGCCGGGCATTCCACGTATTGAGTGGAGTGGTACTCTAGATCACACCCCTAGCCGTGTTATTTCTTTTCTCAGAGCTCAGCGTATGGTTGAGAAGGGGTGTGCTGCTTATCTAGCCTATGTGCGGGACGTCGGTGTTGACACTCCCTCTATTGATTCTGTTCATGTGGTATGTGACTTTGTTGATGTATTTCCAGCTGATCTTCCGGGCATGCCGCCTGACAGAGACATTGACTTTGCTATTGACTTGTTGCCGGGCACTCAGCCCATTTCTATTCCACCGTACCGTATGGCTCCTCCCGAATTAAAGGAGTTGAAGGATCAGTTACAGGAGTTATTGGGCAAGGGTTTTATTCGACCCAGTGTTTCGCCTTGGGGTGCTCCTGTATTGTTTGTGAAGAAAAAGGACGGTTCTATGCGTATGTGTATTGACTATCGTCAGCTGAATAAGGTTACAGTGAAGAACCGGTATCCTTTGCCCCGTATTGATGATTTATTTGACCAGTTACAGGGCGCACATGTGTTCTCTAAGATTGATTTGCGCTCTGGGTATCACCAGCTGAAGATTCGGGAGCCAGATATCCCGAAGACTGCCTTCGGGACCCGGTATGGTCACTATGAGTTCCTCGTGATGTCTTTTGGGTTGACTAATGCTCCAGCAGCATTTATGCATTTGATGCACAGTGTGTTCAGGCCTTATCTGGACTCGTTCGTGATTGTCTTCATTGATGATATTCTAGTATATTCTCGGAGTCGGGAAGAGCACGAGCAGCATTTGAGAATAGTGCTTCAGATCCTGAGGGAGAAGCAGCTTTATGCCAAGTTCTCTAAATGTGAATTCTGGTTGAGTTCGGTGGCATTTTTGGGCCACGTGGTATCGAGTGATGGTATTCGAGTAGATCCGAGGAAGGTGGAGGCCGTGCAGAGTTGGCCCAGACCCTCCTCCGCTACTGAGATTCGCAGTTTCCTTGGTTTGGCGGGCTACTACCGTCGTTTCGTAGAGGGGTTCTCTTCGATTGCAGCACCTATGACTAGATTGACCAAAAGGGTGCCCCTTTTCAGTGGACAGACGAGTGTGAGGCGAGCTTTCAGAAGCTCAAGACAGCTTTGACTTCGGCCCCTATATTGATGTTGCCTACGGGTTCGGGGTCCTATACCGTATATTGTGATGCCTCACGAGTTGGACTCGGTGCGGTATTGATGCGGGACGGTAGGGTGATTGCCTACGCGTCGAGACAGCTGAAGGTGCATGAGAAGAATTACCCCATGTTCATGATTTGGAGCTAGTTGCCATTGTTCACGCCTTGAAAATTTGGCGTCATTATTTATATGGGGTTCCTTGTGAGATCTACACCGATCACCGGAGCTTGCAGCACTTGCTTAAGCAGAAGGACCTGAACATGCGTCAGAGGAGATGGTTGGAGCTTTTGAAAGACTATGATATTACTATTCTCTATCATCCGGGCAAGGCCAATGTACTTGCCGATGCCTTGAGTCGTAGGGCGGAGAGTTTGGGGAGTTTGGCATATCTACCAGCTTCGGACAGGCCTATGGCGATGGATGTTCGAGCTTTAGCCAAGCAGTTTGTTAGACTGGTTCGGAGCCCAGCCTGGTTTCTGGAATGTGTGGTTTCTCGGTCTTCTCTATTTGACCGCATCAGGGAGCGTCAGTTCGACGACCCTCATTTGCTTGTCCTTCGGGATAGAGTTCGGCGTGGTGATGCTCGAGATGTTACCATCGGGGATGATGGAGTTATGAGGATGCAGGGGCGTATCTGTGTGCCCAATGTAGATGATCTTCGAGAGCTGATTCTAGCAGAGGCCCATAGCTCGCGGTATTCCATCCATCCGGGTGCCGCGAAGATGTATCAGGACTTGAAACAGCATTACTGGTGGAGGCGGATGAAGAGGGATATAGTTGATTATGTTTCCGGATGCCTCAACTGCCAGCAGGTGAAGTATGAGCATCAGCGTCCGGGTGGATTGATGCAGCGAATTGAGATTCCCGAATGGAAATGGGAGCGCATTACCATGGACTTTGTATCTGGGCTTCCACGGACTATTAGGAAGTTTGATTCTATTTGGGTTATTGTGGATCGGCTGACCAAGTCCGCCCATTTTATACCGGTGAGCACTAATTATTCATCGGAGCGACTGGCGGAGATCTATATCAAGGAGATAGTCCGGCTGCATGGTATTCCAGTTTCCTATCATTTTAGATAGAGGCACTCAGTTCACTTCACGGTTCTGGAGAGCTGTACAGCAGGAGTTAGGTACTCGGGTAGAGCTGAGCACATCATTTCACCCCCAGACTGATGGGCAGTCCGAACGCACTATTCGGATTTTGGAGGATATGCTCCGTGCGTGCGTGATTGAGTTTGGAGGTTCATGGGATCACTTCTTGCCACTGGCGGAGTTTGCTTATAACAACAACTACCAGTCTAGTATTCAAATGGCACCGTACGAGGCCCTATATGGTAGGAGGTGCAGGTCTCCCGTGGGTTGGTTTGAGCCGGGCGAGGCCAGGTTGCTAGGTACTGATATGGTTCAGGATGCTATGGACAAGGTCAAGGTGATTCAGGACAGACTTCGTGCAGCTCAGTCTAGACAGAAGAGTTATGCGGACAAGAAGGTTCGCGATGTGGCTTTTATGGTTGGTGAGCGGGTTCTGCTTCGAGTCTCGCCCATGAAGGGCGTTATGAGGTTTGGGAAGAAAGGGAAGCTGAGTCCTAGATTTATTGGCCCTTTTGAGATTTTGAGGCGTGTTGGGGAGGTTGCTTATGAGTTGGCCTTACCTCCCGGCCTAGCCGGAGTTCACCCCGTATTTCATGTCTCCATGCTCCGGAGATACCATGGTGACCCGTCGCATGTGTTGGATTTCACATCTGTTCAGCTAGACAAGGATCTGTCTTATGTTGAGGAGCCAGGTATCCATTCTAGACAGACAAGTCAGAAAGCTAAGGTCAAAGAACATCGCTTCGGTAAAGGTTCGGTGGCGGGGCCAGCCGGTCGAGGAGGCGACTTGGGAGACCGAGCAGGATATGCGCAGCCAGTACCCTCATCTTTTCACTACTCCAGGTATGTTTTCTATGCTCGTTCGAGGACGAACGAATCTTTAAGTGTGGGAAGATGTAACGACCCGATCGGTCGTTTTAGAAAATTACGCCCCAATCCCTAATTTAACTGTTCCCCTAAGTTCATTTCTGCTATTGTGGGTTGACGGGAGAGTCGGTTCCGAAAATTTGAGCATTTTGGGACACTTAGTCCCTAAATAAGAGCTTTGAAACTAGAAAATGGTCCGTAGCCGGAACAGTGTTAAGACGATCTCGGAACGGAAATCCGATGGTTTCATTAGCTCCGTTAGGTAATTTCGGGGTTAGGAGCGCGTTCGGAATGTATTTTGGAGGTCCGTAGCTCAATTAGGCTTGAAATGCCGAAGGTTGAAATTTTGGCGAATCCGAACGATAGGTGAGATTTTGATCCGGGGTCGGAATGGAATTCCGACAATTTCTGTAGCTTTGTTATGTGATTTTGGGTATGTCCACAAATTTTCAGGTCATTCGGACGTCGTTTGGTCGGGTTTTAGATCGAATGTGCAATTCGGAAAGTTTTAAGAAATTTAGGCTTGAATTCGATGTGAATTATGGGTTTTGATGTTGTTAGACGTGTTTTGAGGATTTGAGCAAGTTCGAATAAGGTATTAAGATGTGTTGGTATGTTTGGATGAGGTCCCGGGGGCCTCGGGGTGTTTTCGGATGGTTAAACGGGAGAAATTGTGGAAAATTGCAGGTTGGAATCCTGCTTCTGTTGTTCCGCTCCTGCGGAATTTTTGGGCGCAGGAGCGTGTCCGCAGAAGCGGACGAGATGCGCAGGAGCGGCTGTTTCCGCAGAAGCGGAAGCCAATCCGCTGAAGCGGGGTCGCTGGTGCGAGCCAGTGATCGCAGAAGCGGACGGGGAGAAATGGACATGGTCCGCAGAAGCGGACATCTTACCGTTTGGGCGAGACCGCAGAAGCGGTCAATTATGCGCAGAGGCGGACGTGTCCGCAGAAGCGGATGCTTCTTCGCAGAAGCGGATCCGCTTTAGCGACCCTCTTGTTCGCAGAAGCGGAAATGGCCGGCCAGGCCTGGAACCGCTGAAGCGACCCTTTGGTCGCGGATACGGATGCGTAGAAGCGGAAAATATTCCGCAGAAGCGAAAATCGCTGTAAGTAAGTGTATCGGAAGTTAGAAAAATTTCAGAACATTTCACACATTTTGGGTCTCGGCTTTAGAGGCGATTTGGGCGATTTTGAAGAGAAATTCAAGGGAAATCATCAGGTAATCAACTATGGACTTAATCTATGATTAGTATTGGTAATATTATGCAATTTTATCATGAAAATGGAGGAAATTGGGGTAATTTATGGAGGGTTTAGCCCTAGGCTTGAACTCTGGAAAATCAAGGTTTCGAATGGCCAAATGGAGTCCGAATTTGGTAAAATTTATATGCTTAGACTCGTATTGAGACAAGGGTTCCGAATATACAACTTTCGTGATTTTTCGATAAGCGTACCGAAAGTCGGGTTTTGGCAACTTGTGGATTTTGGTGAATTTTGAGTTATTTTGATTGGGTAATGCCCAATTGGCCTATTTTGATGTGATTCTATTGATTTTATCGAGATACTACACTTGTGGAGGCCGACATTCGCGGCAAGAGGGTTATTTCTTAGCGGTTTTGTACCGGAATTGAGGTAAGTGGCTTGTCTAACCTCGTGTGGGGGAACTTTCACCCCTAGGATATTATGTGATAGTTTAAATGCCTTGTACGCTAGGTGACGGGCGTGTACATGCGCTGGTTGTTGTAACACACACTTTACTTGAATTGTCCGATTAGTGATATTCTTGCTCTTAGCTGATGAAAGCGTTACCATTACCCGGTATTAGTTAGAAAAGCATGATTAGCTAGGATTCGACATGCTTAATTGCCTAGCTGATTTACTTGAACTTCTTGATAAATTGTTGGCACTAGTTTCGGTGAAGTTGTAATTTAACATATTACATTCTCTCTGTGTGTTTTCTTTATTTGATGTGTTTGTGGACTGCGGGTTCAATCCCGGAGATCCCAGGGCTGTGGGTTCGATTCCCAGAGACCCGGAGTGATATTGTTTGTGGACTGCGGGTTCGATTCCCGGAGATCCTGAGTTATCGAGATATTATTGAGACATGGGCTGCGGGTTCGATTCCCGGAGACCTAGGGGTACTGAGAATGGGACTGTGGGTTCAATTCCCACAGATCCTGGATTTGTTTATTTAAATTGGTTATTTGTTGTTAGCTTAATCGTAGACAGTTGCAGTAATTATCACAATGTTGTTATTTCGGAAATTATTATCATTTAAACTGTTTATTTTGTTTTCATCATTATATTATTGTTTCTCAGTAGGGCCCCGACCTACCTCGTCACTACTCCATCGAGGTTAGGCTTGGCACTTACTGAGTACCGCCGTGGTGTACTCATGCTACTCTTCTGCACACTTTTGTTGTGCAGATCCAGGTACATCAGAGCAGGCTCGTACTAGGTGATTCTGCAGCTTTCTGGGAAACTTCGAGGTATGATCCGCTACGTCCGCGGATCCGGAGGCTTCCCTCTATTCTAGTATTACTAGTTGACATTTTTCTTCATTTCGTTGTTAGATACTCTTACACATAGAGCCACAGATTTATTTCTCTTTTAGTCTGTGTTACCGTGGGGTTCCGGATCTTGATAGTGTTTTATTCATTGTGTAACGGATGTATGTGCCAAGCGGCACGGATTACATATCTTTTATGTTATTTCTTCGCTGTTTCTTATTTAAGTATTTATAACTTGTATATTCCGCAACGTGTTAGGCTTACCTAGTCGTGGGGACTGGGTACCATCACGACATGTTCACAATTGGTGAACTAGGGTCGTGACAAAAATAAAACATTCTGCCATGTAAAAGACAGAGGGAAAAAAATACAAAAAAGAAGAGAAAAGCCATGGTTTTAAAAACATCTGATTTTTTTTACCTTCCCTTTGATTTTGGAATTTACTTGAAACCTTCTAAGGATTGTTTGGTCTACTGTTAATTGAATCCAAGTTCAACTATTTTTGTTTAAGTATTGGCGACCATTGTTGGTTCTTAATTGGATATACATTTCTATTCGAAGTGTGTTTCGTTTGGTATTGTTGCTGGTGTTGCAGTTGGTATTGTTTGCTGTGTTGTGCTACTACTGCACTACTGATCTTTCTTTTCTTTGTGACCCAATACCAGGTACACTGCTGTAATTCTTGTAACCGGCACATGAAAGCATGAACACATTTGAAGAATAAAATCTTAAACTTTTAGTTTAGCTTTTATTTATTTCTTTTAATTGTATTTAGGTTATTTTATGTTTCATTATTATGTATATTTCTGTCGTCTTACATAATTAGACAAATTATAGTGATATATTAAGCAATATCTTGTTCTTGTTTGACTATTAGGTAGTGTATGTTTAAGCACGCTCGTTACTGTGGTTTAATAATTAAGAAGATGATAGCTTAAATTGGTTAACGAATCGGTTTGGTAAAAATTCGTTAGTTCACTAGCTATGAATGTTTTGACATGGTCGATGATAAGTTAATTGTGAACACATAGCTAAATCTAGTTAAGTTTTTTTTTTAAATTGAACTAATTTCGGAAGTTAGATATTAATCTCAACGGTTTATTTATCCACTCATATGTGATTTAAATTAGTTATGGGATAATTGGTTTATTTTTATTTGTAAACGCCATATTTTATCTATAATTTCAATTTTAGTAAGGCATGACATAATTTTCTTTTGTGCTAATTTGATTACAATTTGTCAGTTGCGCCTATTTTAATCCGATTAATAAGTTATAATTTCAATCACGTAGATTAATAAAGAAAATTTGTTTCCTTTTACTTTGATGAATTCATAAAAAATGTAGCCATTTTAGGAATTGATTTTAATAGTTTCATATAACAATGTAAGTTTTAATCTAGCTATATTCAATTTTTTTTTTTGAATATTTAGTTGTCAAATTTTATCTTTTACTTATAAATTCAAAATTTTATTTTATTATATTTATAATTTCGAAATTTCATTTTATCTTTTATTTATAATTTCGAAATTTTATTTTATTATATTTATAATTTCGAAATTTTATTTTTATTTTATTTGTATTTGTAATTTTGAATTTTTTTTAAATATTTTATTCGAAATTATTTTAAAATTAATTTATCTTCCATGAATATTGGTATTAATCTAGCAACTAGTGCGTTACATATTATTAAACCCGTAATTAATTAGAATTTTTCACTTTTAATTTAGAGACGAACTTAATAGAAAAATATAGTAACTTTAGCATTGCCCTTTTAAAATAAGGCGTGCCTTGCAAAAAATAGTTATAAATTGTGGGGTCCTCATACTTATTTAATAAATATTACTTAGATTACGGGACATGCTGTTTAGCGAATTCCGCGGCTTTTCTCAAAAATAGTAATGCGTTAGCATCTTTAGGCGCATATTTAATAATTTTATCTCCCTAAACTCGGGTGCACATTTATGTGACCCAAATCCAAATCTCAACAGAATCAAAATGTGTTGATAATCACGGGTACATTGATTGTGACGTAGTTTGAAATGCATTTTCATGATGTTGCAATTATTTTATTAAAATAATGACTAATAATATTAAAAGCGGTTAAAGGTTAAAATTTGCATATAAGTTAAAACATGTTATAAGTCAAATAATTTAGCCAAATATGACAGTTGAGCGACCGTGCTAGAACCACGGAACTCGGGAATGCCTGACACCTTCTCCCGGTTAACAGAATTCCTTATCCGGACTTCTGGTTACAGACTGTAATACAGAGTCATTATTTTTCTCGATTTAGGATTCAACCGGTGACTTGGGACACCATAAATCTCCCAAGTGGCGACTCTGAATTAATTAAATTAATCCCATTTCGATTGTCCTTTAATTGGAAAAACTCCATCGCGCCCTCGTGGGTTAGCGGAAAAAGGAGGTGTGACAACTCTGGCGACTCTGCTGGGGAAGCATAACCCAGAACCACTGGTTTAGGGTTAGAAATTCGAGCTTGAAATAATTGTTGTATTTGGCTTTCTTTATTATCTCATATTTATTACATTTTGGATTTAATGTGCAAATTGCTGCTTACTACCGCTTTGATATTGTTGAACTATATTATAAATTGTCTTCTTGCGCACCCCTTGTGAGTCTTCTAAATACAACCTCGGGAATCGCGGATACACACCCCATTCTTTATTGAGATAAAGCCGGTGGGCCTGGGCCTCCGGTGAAGGATTATCAATCACCCATGTTTAAGAACGGGAAGGGTCCAGTAGCTAAAGTTGGAAAAGCATTGCTCCCGGTACGCTACCCCTTCCCAACTCGAGTTGTCCGCTCGTTTTATGGCCAGTCTAGATGTTCATAATGCCAAGGTAGTAAAACCTAGTATAACTTGACTTCATGCCGGATCCCCAGTGGGATCGCTTATTTGCATCATGTTGCATTTGACTTAGGGGACTCAACACAGGGGTTGGGTCCGTCTAGGACAGGCAACCTGAAAAGAAAAGACCATCCTGCTGCATCTTGTTTGTTTTACGCATTTATTTGCTTCAGACTTGCATGTTGACCGACTTTAATTATTAAGGAAAAGGGAAAAAGAAAAGAAAATTTTATTAATTTCAAAATGTTTTTTTTACTTAAAAAGAAAAGGAAAAAATGTTTTTTTTATATATATAAAAATATGTGTGATTTATTAGTTATTTTTCAATAAAATAAAAATAGTGTGTTTCATTTACATAGGAAGTTTATTTTCTTTAACCGAACTACGCGTGTTTGATTCTCATCGGATGTGAGATACGTAGGCAATCCTCATCGGGTCCAACCTCCCATTTTGCAAAAATAGCCAAAAAATGTCAATTAATTTTTGTCGTAAATAAGTCGGGTGATGCCATTTTCAAAAATAGCCAAATGTTCTTGAAAGGGACGTCGGAAGGCTGACTTTTGCGTAAATGGCCACTTTTTTAGATTTTGGTCGATTGAACCTCACAACCTTATAATCTTCGTCCCCGAGGCGTTGAAAGGCCGTGTTTGCAATATCGGGTTTTCTATTTTGAAAAAAGAAAAAAACACAGGAAAAAGAGCCGTAAATAAGTTGGGTGATGCCGTTTTCAAAAATAGCCGAATGTATCCGAAAGAGACGCCGGAAGGCTGACTTTGCATAAACGGCCACCTTTGTGCCATTTTGTGAATTCTTGTCACTTGACCCACACAGCCTTAAAATCTTCGTCCTCGAGGTGCTAAAAGACCGTGTTTTACGATACCAGTTTTAATTTTTAATCAAGTTTGTGAAGTGTCAGTGATATAATCTTCCCAACCTCAAATTCATGTAAATTAGGAAGGGGCCACATCTTTTAAAAATAGTTATTTGTTTAAAATTGACATATAAGGGAATTTGTCCATGTACTTTTGAATTTTCTTTGGTGGATTGTTTTATGTTTGGTGTCATTTCATGGAAGATAAGATATGGACCCGATCTCACAACTATATTCGTATAAGCGTAGTATGGATTCAGTTAATGGAAGACTCGATAAGAGGCCGAGAGATGAAGAGCGCTCATCGTTCAAAATTGTCGACAAAGTGCCGAGGTTACTAATGCAGTGGTGGAACAACATGGACGGGTTTGAGCAAGGAAAGATCAAAGATCATTTGAAAGACTTGGTTAATATCATGGAGATTGAGCCCAAACGGGAAGTCCTCGGACCTTTGGTTCATTTTTGGGACCCAAAGAATAATATGTTTCGTCTCAATGGTTTCGAAATGACTCCTACCTTGGAGGAATTCATTGGATATATGAATCTGGGGGGCAAAGGTCGAACAAAAAGGCTTTTGGCTCCCAGGGATGTTACCGCTACTAAGTTCCTTGAGCAGATGTCGATCAGCCATATCGAGATAGCACATGTGGCACAAGGTCAAGTCCGTCTAGATTTCTTATATGACAGGTATGGGCATGAAGGGGGATTCTCGGAGTACGGGAAGAAGCTGATTAACAAACAAGACCAACACACATGGAGAGGTCATGGGCGAAAAGCATTCATTGTAGCTTTTTTGGGGTGCATGGTCTTCCCGAGAGAGGATCGGAAGATCAACATCTGGGGTAGTCACAGCTACGATAAAAAGGAAGGATTCCTTGATTCTGCCAATGGTGTTAGCAGATATCTTTCGTACTTTGACCAAGCGCTGGGAAGGAAAAAGTTTCTTTGAAGGTTGCAACCTCCTACTCCAGATGTGGATCATGGATCATCTTTTTCGTTGTCCTTATCAGGTAGACCACCGTACTTGCTGGGGTAATCATATTCGCCAGTATAATACCAGATTGAAGAGGGAGTTAGAGATCAACATTTTTCCAGAAAGTATGAATTATTGGGAAGAATATCTTCACTCCCTAACAGATGACTAGATCATATGGAATTATCCTTGGTTCACTGTAGAACATGTCATTTACAAGTCATCTTGCCATCCGTTTTTTATATTGATGGGGCTTCGAGGTTATCAACCATATGTCCCCATGAGAGTTCTACGTCAGTTGCGCCACAAACAAATAGTGCCCCTAGTGGAGGCTATGGGAAATTTTATTTGGGAAGCAATAACAGAGTATCCCATACGCGAAAATTATGCTCAACTTGTTTGGAGTGGCACTAAGATTCTCGAGCGTGGCACTATGGCGGTAGATCGAGAAAGGGTTGAATTGAATCCTTCTTATCTTAATGCTTCTATAATCAAGATGCTCTCAGAGATAGACCCGGGACATTTCTAAGGAGTACCGCAGAATGGGAAGCTGAGATCCAAAATAGGGTCGGGTTGGCTACCGAAAAGATAAAGCAGGGTTATAAAGCTGATATGGGAGCACTACAAGAAGAGCTCGGCATTGTGAAAATGGACAGGGATCTACTTTATGATGCCTTTGAGAAAGAGAAGGCTCAATGGGCGCGGGAAAGGCAAGCGCTCAAGTCTCAGATCCAAAAGGAGAACATAGTCACAACTGCTCAGCAACAAGAAGAGAGAGAAGCTCAGTATAGGGTAATCCGTGATCATGAACGCAGAAGCTACGTTCCGCTAATCGAAGGTTTGCGGGGCCAATTAAAAGAAGCCAAATCAAGGAAGGAGTGCTTAATCGCGGAGTTTGAGGTAGAAAGGCACCACTACTAGAGTTTGATCAGTCGGTTGGAAGAAGAGTCCCTAGAAGCTCGGTGCCAGAAGGATATGGCTTTGGATCGCGAACGTGATGCACTGGACCTAGCTGAGACTCGTGGCCAACAAAATCAAGATATGCATAGGGCCCAGGAATACGTCAAAGGAAAAATCTTCGAGGTAGCCACCTACACCGCAAGAGCATGCAAAAATTGTCAAGGAATGGCACCCGCAAACTTTGCAGAAGTATCATTGAGCGTGGCTCGTCATATATCTGCGGATTTGGAAAGGATATATCACGATGTGGGGGGTCAGCCACGAGAACGAGAACCTTGATTACAGCAAAGCGGGTGGAACCTACGGCAGAGATCAAAGTCGTCTTCCAGTTCTCATTTCTTTGCTATTATGTTCATTTGTTTTGAGTCTGTAAAATTGTCCTAATGTTTGCAATCTTGTTATTTTTCCTTTTAGCCTGAAGTCATGTTCGAGTCATGTTAATGCACTTTTGTCTTTAATATTGCACTGAAAGAAGTTTGAAAATAAAATAAAAAAATGTGTGTTTTGTTTAGAACTAAAATGTGAAAAGTTTATTAGATGAACTACGCTAGGGTCTGATTCATGCGGGGACATGATACGTAGGCAATCTACATAAGATTCGACCACTGTTTATAGTAAAAAAGGGGAAAATAAATAAAGAAGTGAGAGAAATAATGGATAGGCGTAGACACCCTTGAAGATGATAAGCCGGGATGATGCATGCGGTCTGAGCAAAAGCATAATAGAAACGGTTCAATGCATAAGGGCATTGCATCCCCAATGTGCTTTTACCATATCTGTTAAAATTTTAACACTAATAAGTTTGTTGTTTTTTAATATTCAGTTAGTGTTAAAGTGTACTGCATCACACAGATATCAGACAAGATCGAAGGGACCTATACCTAAAAGTATGACTGGGTCAGATCACAGCAGTGAGTCAGAAAAGGAAATGAGCCAGATGCTCAAAGAAGCTTTAGAAAAAATGGAACAAATGCAGTTGAAAATGAGCGAAATGCAGACGACACTCGCCAGAGCTCAAAAGGGTCCTAAGCACCCACTACTCCTACCTTCCCACCAGGATTTACCCCAGAATACCTTTCTCCCGGTCCCTCAACAAGAGTCCCACACCATCATTACCACCAGGGAAGCGATGTTTATGACCACCCAGCTCCACCACCAAATCAAAACCCTCCTCTACCAAAGGTCCCTGTCTTTGTGGCACCTCCCCCAGCTCCATTGCACATATCATCAAGTGAGCCATTATTTCAGGTTCACGACACTCAGTATTACCCCCTTGAACGCTCATTGAGGGCACCCGAACCACCCACCTATACTCCTTCATTTGAAGTCCCAGTGGAAAAGCCGGCAAAGAGCTCATAACAGGATGAGATGATACGGAAAGTCAAGAGCCTGGAGCAATCCTTCAGGAACATGCATGGAATGGGGAATCAAGTTAGTGTGGCTTATAAATACTTATGCCCTTTCCCCGACGTACAACTGCCAGTTGGGTTCAAAATGCCCAAATTTGATCTGTACGAAGGGAACAGTGATCCCATGTCTCATCTGCGAGGATTTTCAAGCAAGATGAGGGGAGCGAGCGAAAAAGATGAGCTACTGAGAGCTTATTTTGGACAGAGTTTGGGCGGGTCTGCCTTAGAACGGTACACAAGGCAGGATCCAAGTAGATGGTATACTTGGGATGATTTGGCGCAAGCTTTCGCCGGGCACTTTCAATATAATCTGGAGATAGTGCCTGACCGTCTCACACTATTAAAGCTGGAGAAGAAACCAGGGGAGAGGTTCCGCGAATTTGGATTTCGTTGGAGAGAACAGGCGGCTAGAGCTGATCCTCCTATGAGAGAGGGGGAGATGGAAGATTACTTTCTGCAAACTCTCGAGCCAACCTACTTCGGTCATTTGGTGACATCAGTGGGAAAATCCTTCAATGAAGTGGTCAAAATGGGAGGCATGATAGAAGAAGGTCTCAAGACCAACAAAATATTGAGTTATTGAGCGATCAAGGCGACAACACAGGCTATTCAGAGTGGCACAGGAGGTGCGCTCGGAAAGAAGAAAAGAGAGGATGTCACAACGATAGAGGCTGGTAATTGGTCCCGATCCAAAGGTCCTTCCCCCCATCACCAATTCAGACCCCCTCACCAAATTACCCCCACATTCCAAAATATACTCCACAATCCTATTACCCCCTTCAAGAACAACATTTTTCTGTCCATCAAGCACAAGCATACACCCAACCTCCAACGCGCCCACAATGGCGCGCGCAAACCCTACATAACACCTACCCAGCTCCCCATAACAACTACCCACCACCAAGGACCTACAGAAATTCAGCAGGGCTAAGTTTCCGGGGGAATCCGACTTTCAGGAACGAAAGGGCTTAGAGGCAGAGAACATTCACAGAATTAGGAGAAGCTTATACTGTTTTATTCCACAAATTGAAGCAGATAGGTTTGTTGAGTCCTATTGAGCCCAGATTACCAAATCCCTTACCTCAGAATTTGGACCACTCAGTAAAATCCCGAACATACTACTGAGAGATGTTGGAAACTGAAGCATGCAATCTAAGATCTTATCGATGCTAATAAGATTGAGGTTCAGGCACCCGAAGTACCCAACATTAACCAAAACCCACTACCAAGCCACCATGAAACCCGTATGATCGAGATTGTGCAAGGAGAGGGAGAACCCAAGAAGCCATCACAGACAGTGATGATGATCAGGGACAGTACAAAAGAGAAATCGACCAGTGTGGAAGTGGAGGTACCAACTAAGAGGGAGGATGTCAAGCCAATATTAATATTGGGGAAAAGCCCATCTGCCACTACGGAGAAACCAAAAACAACAAAGTTGGTAGTGTTTGGAGCGTCGTCTGCGCCAGTAGTGATTGTGAAAGGAGTCTGTAGGGAACCGGTCATCATAAAGCCGGTAGCCCAGTTGCCAGTGACTGACAACAAGGCCGTGCCTTGGAAGTATGAAAAGGCAATGGTGATGTACAAAGGGAAGTCAGTGGAGGAAGTTAGTTGTGAGGCCTAGGGTTTGACTCGATCGGGACGGTGTTTTGGTCTCGTAGAGTTGAGGAGATCTAATCCCGCAGTGGTGAAGAAGCCAGTAACAAAAGAGGAAGCTGAGGAGTTCTTGAAGAAGATGAAAGCCCAGGACTACTCTATTGTGGAGCAGTTGAGGAAAACCCCTGCTCAAATTTTGTTACTATCCTTGTTAATCCATTCCAGTGATCATTGCCAGGCCTTATTGAAAATCCTGAATGAAGCCCATGTTCCAGAAAAACTTTCTGTATATCACTTGGAGAAGATAGTGCATAAAATCTTCGAAGTCAACTGAGTGACATTTTCTGATGATGAATTGCCAAAAGAGGGTACGGAACATAACAAAGCCTTATACTTGATCGTGAAGTGTGAAGACTCGGTGGTCACCCGAGTATTGGTGGATAATGGTTCAAGTGCCAACATTTGTACTTTGGCTACTCTGAACAAATTGAAGATTGATCATGACAGAGTCCGCAAGAATGGCGTCTGCATCACAGGTATTGATGGAGGAAGAACTAGTTTAGTGGGTGATATCATATTGGAACTGACCATTGGCCTAGTCGATTTCACCATGGAATTCCAAGTGGTGGATGTGGCCGTATCATACACTCTGCTATTGGGGCGACCCTGGATTCATACTGCCAAAGCGGCACTTCTACGCTGCACCAGATGGTTAAGTTCGAGTGGGATAGACAGGAAATAGTAATGCACGGGGATGATGGCACAGGCATTATGAGTGGTGACGTGGTGCCATTCATAGAAATAGAGAATGACAAGGGACCATAGGTATACCAAGTCTTCGAAGGGGTTTCAGTGGACAAGGTTTCCGAAGGCGAGGACCTCGCATTTCCCAAGGTCTTAGCTCAACCTTCATGATCGCCTCAGAAATGATGGACTATGGGTTTATACCAAGAAAAGGTTTGGGGGCCAAACTCTAAGGTATCATTCAACCCGTTTCTTTGCCTGAGAATTTGAAGACATTCGGTTTAGGGTTCAAGCCGACGGTAATGGATGTGAAGAGAGCTCGAAAAATGAAGAAAAAAGTCTGGGTCCTTCCCAAGCCAGTTCCACGCCTCTCCCGGTCTTTTGTTAAAGCAGGTTTTAGGAGGATGTCGAACCCAAAGATTCTCGGACCGTCAATTGGACTAGATAGAGATCTGGATAAGAGTTTTGAAAGGTTGTTTGCTGATGTCAACATGATTGAAATTGGAGAAGGTTCCAGTAAGGCAGACATACATTTTGTGGGGCCCAAGGCCAAAACCAACAATTGGACGTGATAACAACTAGGTCGGGAATCCAAACTAGAGTAAGAATTTGAGAAGTAAATGCGGAAGCAATAACAACAGGAATTGAACAACTAGAATTAAAGACACGAAAATAAAGGATATGGTAAAGATTCAAGGAAAGAATTCCGAGAACTTTCAAGAACGCAAGTTCTATAGCCTTGACAAAATCAAAGTAACAACGTCTTGATTTATGAAAGAAATCAAACGCCTTTACTTAAAAAGCAAATCAAAACAATAGATTCGGATCTTGACCACTTTACGAGTAACTTGAGACAACAATTAATACTAGTATTAATCGCCTTCTAAGAATACCACAAAGGAATCAAAGATATCACAAAAGAGAAGTAATCTTACTACCTTGAACTATGAACTAGTAAAGGTTGAAAGATAAATCTCAAAGCACAAGTAACAAAGGTTCAAAAGAACTCTCAAAGTATGATATACTCAATCAATAATAATATGTCTTATGAATTAGAAGAACACCCTATTTATAGGAGTACAAAGGCATAAAAATAACATTAAAAAACTAGGTGGGGTGGTTGTAATAGAAAGCATAATTATTACAATTAGGTAGGTGGTTGCTAAAGACTAAGAAAAGTCTTAAATTAGGTGAGGGGCGGCCAAGACCTTTTGGAGCAGATTTGGGCCTTAAAACAACTAGTTTGGGCCATTTGTTTGGACTCCAATTGGGCTCCTTTTGTAGTACCTCCTTTTGGACTTCTTTTAAGCTCATTTTGATCCATTTTGGTGTGCTCCAAGGGCTGTTTGGGTGACCAAATCTTCCTCCTCTTGGACTTCAATTTGAGCTACCAAATAATTGTAAAACTTCAACAATTCTTCTCCTCTGGGCTGGAGCTCTTTCTAGACAATTAAAGGCTTATTTATGTGCACTTGAAGTCCAATGATCGTGTTTTGAAATTCTTTAGCTTGACATCTTGTTAAAGGTCCTCTTTGAGATTGCAACTCTTCACCCTTGTACTTGAATAGAATTGAGCTTCCTTGGATGCTATCATTCCCCTCTTCTTGAAAAGAATTCGTCCTCGAATTCGATCCTTCCACGATCCAACAAGAATTGATATTGTCGAATTCATGTTGCAATCCAATTGGATCTTTTGCCACCATATCTTGCACCTCACTACCCCTTTCAAAAGGTATTTCAACACGTGGCTGCACAAAATCAAAAGAACTAAAACAGGAAGGAGTTAATTGGTTAGGAAGTAAAAAAACTTTTTTCTTGCTACTTTCTTTGGCTTTTATCACAAGACTAATATTTTCCTCGCCCTTAGCCTCTTTTCTCTCACTAAAGAGTTATTTTCCTTCACTCAATCCCTCATGTTTTTCTCTTTTCACCTCATAGACTATGTTTATCTCATTGCCTTCTCTCTTTTCTTTCTTCTCAAGATCACACTTTTCTTCACTAGACATCCCACTCTTTTCACTCAAGACAACCTCTCCTTTTTCCTCTCTTGGAATGTCAACATGCACTCCCTAACGACTCTCATTCTTTTCTCTCTCGTATTTTTCCATATTCTCTTTAACAATCTTTTCATCTTTAAAAATTTGTGAGGGAGTCAAAGGACCAAGAATGCATTTCTTCCCATTAAACTCAAAAGAGTATCTATTCTTTTGGATACTATATGAAGCATTTCTATAAATATACCATTGCCTTCCCGACAAGATATGAAAATTATTCATGGGAATGACATCACACCAAATCACATTCTCATACCTTCCAATAGAGAATGGCAATAACACTCTTTTATCTACCTTTACTCCTTTCAACATGTAGGGTTCAAAATGTTCAACACAAGACAAGTTCAATTTCTCAACCATATAAGTGCTAATTAAGTTATAGCCAAAAGCTTTGTCTATTCTAAGGGTATAACTTAAGACATCACACATCACTTTCGCTCTTGTTTGAAAAATAACTTTACCATTGTCTTCCTTCCATTCGACATACTGTAAGTTCCACTTTTCAAATTGTTGAGCCATCGCTTTCCTCCTTCCATTGTAGTTACATGTTTGAGACATCTTGTCATAGATTAAAGAAAATATGTCTCTCCAATTTGGCGTTTTCCTCAATTGTTCTCACACACACCTTTCCTCTTCTTTTTTTCTCGAAATAACCTTTGAACAAAATACTTTGTAGATTTATAGTTAAACCCAACTTGTATGTAGTTCTCAGTAGTAAAACTCAGATTTTTCTTTTGTTTTTGGGAATATATAAAAGAAGAAAGAACCAAATCCCAGAACTTTTAGGCTCGGTTGAAACAAGAAACGAACAAAAAGGAAAGAATATAAATATGCAAAGTACAAAGAGTAAGAAAATCAAGGATCCCCTCTTCTTGTTTCCTTTGTTAATATTTGGAAACAACTTAGATACAAAAGATATATCCTGGAGAGCAAGCAATTGTATTTCTTCTTGTTTTAAATTGGCTTTCGTTTTTTTTTTTTCAAGATATCCCAAGAATTATCAAGAACGAAATCTTGATAGAACCGCACTGATACCACTTGATAACAACTAGGTCGAGAATCCAAAATAGAGTAAGAATTTGAGAAGTAAATGCGGAAGCAATAACAATAGAAATTGAACAACTAGAATTAAAGAGATGAAAATAAAGGATATGGTAAAGATTCAAGGAAAGAATTCCGAGAACTTTCAAAAACGCAAGTTCTATAGCCTTGACAAAATCAAAGTAACAACGTCTTGATTTATGAAAGAAATTAAGCGCCTTTACTTAAAAAGCAAATCAAAACAATAGATTCGGATCTTGACCACTTTACGAGTAACTTGAGACAACAATTAATACTAGTATTAATCGCCTTCTAAGAATACCACAAAGGAATCAAAGATATCACAAAAGAGAAGTAATCTTACTACCTTGAACTATGAGCTAGTAAAGGTTGAAAGATAAATCTCAAAGCACAAGTAACAAAGGTTCAAAAGAACTCTCAAAGTATGATATACTCAATCAATAATAATTTGTCTTATGAATTAGAAGAACACCCTATTTATAGGAGTACAAAGGCATAAAAATAACATTAAAAACTAGGTGGGGTGGTTGTAATAGAAAGCATAATTATTACAATAAGGTAGGTGGTTGCTAAAGACTAAGAAAACTCTTAAATTAGGTGAGGGGCGGCCAAGACATTTTGGGGCAGATTTGGGACTTAAAACAACTAGTTTGGGCCATTTGTTTGGACTCCAATTGGGATCCATTTGTAGTACCTCCTTTTGGACTTCTTTTAAGCTCATTTTGAGCCATTTTGGTGTACTCCAAGGGCTGTTTGGGTGACCAAATCTTCCTCCTCTTGGACTTCAATTTGAGCTACCAAATAATTGTAAAACTTCAACAATTCTTCTCCTCTAGGATGGAGCTCTTTCTGGACAATTAAAGGCTTCTTTATGTGCACTTGAAGTCCAATGATCGTATTTTGAAATTCTTTAGCTTGACATCTTGTTAAAGGTCCTCTTTGAGATTGCAATGCTTCATCCTTGTACTTGAATATAATTGAGCTTCCTTGGATGCTATCAGGACGACTACTCCTCTTCCCATCTGGAAGGAGTCTTGGTAGTAGGCTCGGGATTTTCTTTTTGTTTCCTGGATTATTCTAGAGTTGTAATCCAGTTTTGATTTTATTTGTAGTGTGAAACTCTGTTCGTCCTCATTTTCAATAAAAACAAAAGTTTCCTTTCTTGATTTTTGATTTTTGTTTCTTTTTATTTCTAAATAGTTCTCTTTTTGCCGGTTCAAATGACATGGCATGCACAACGGATCTTCAACCTAGTCTAAGAAGTCAATCTGAATCCAAAGTAATTATTAGCGAGGTCGATTATGAGGATGAATCAGAATATGAGGAAGATGAGGCTTTTGAAGAGATAAACAGAGAATTAACTCATTTTGAAGAAAAACCTAAGCCTAATTTAAACGATACTGAAGCTGTCAACTTAGGAGACGAGGATATTGTTAGAGAAACCAAAATGAGCAATCACATTGAGCCGAGTATCATGGAAGAGTTAATCAAAACACTCATTGAATTTAAAGATATTTTTGCATGGTCGTATGATGACATGCCAGGTTTAAGCACAGATCTAGTGGTTCATAAATTGCCCACTGATTCGGCATGTCCTCCCGTCAAGCAGAAATTGAAAAAGTTCAATACGGATATAAGTGTAAATATTAAAGAAGAAGCAACCAAGCAGTTGCTAGCAAAGGTTATTCGGGTTACTCGATATCCCGAATGGTTGGCCAATGTGGTGCCAGTGCCGAAGAAGGAAGGAAAAATTCGGGTATGTGTGGATTATCGCAATCTGAACAGGGCAAACCCGAAAGATAACTTACCACTACCCAGCATCCATATCTTGATAGACAACTGCGTTGTAACGACCCGGCCCGTCGTTACGGGAATTACCACCCCGTTACCTTGCATTTACATATCTTATGCTTTTAAATCAGTATTAGAATACATCGGGTGAGTTAGGAGTGATTCGGGTTGAAAATAAAGTAAATAGCAGGTTTGAAGGAAGCTTGAATACGGGAAGTCAACCAAGAGTTGACTATTGATTTAGAGTGCTCGGAACCGGATTCTGATGATTCGACTAGTTCTGGGGGATCATTTATGACTTAGGAGAACAATCGGAATTGAATTCGGAGGTCGGGTGTAATTTTAAGATTGAATTGGCGAATGTTGAATTTTGGCGAAAACCGGATGGTAGGTGATATTTTGATCCGGTGGTCGGAATGAAATTCCAACAATTTCTGTAGCTTTGTTATGTGATTTTGGATATGTCCGCAAATTTTCAGGTCATTCGGACATCGTTTGATCGGGTTTTGGATTGAATGTTAGTTTTGAAAGTTTTGAAGAAACTTAGGCTTGAATTCGTGAGTAAATGGTGATTTTGATGTTTAGTATGGTGTTTTTATGATTGGAGCAAGTTCGTATCGTGTTTTAGAGTATGTTGGTGGTTTTCGTTGGGGTCCCGGGGGTCTCGGGATGAATCCGGGGGTCCAAACGGACCATTTTTGGGCCAAATGCACTGTTGTTTCTGCGGCAATTAGTGCAGCAGAATTTTACTCTTCGCGATCGCAGAGATAGGGACGCGATCGCGTAAGGTCAAGAGCAGAAGCAACGCGATCGCAGGGGCACGGACGCGATCGCGTAGAGTTAACCGGGTGGCCATCGCGATCGCATGAGCATCTACGCGATCGCGTAGAAGAGAAATGGGGTCCAGGGAATTTGTGCTACGCGATCGCAGGAAGAGAGACGCGATCGCGTGAGTCCGGATTTTTGACCATCGCGATCGCGTGAGGCGAGTCGCGATCGCGTAGAGCAAACTGCTCTGGCAGTGAATTAAATCACAGAACAGAGGGGTCGTGGGTTTACACCCCCAAAACACAATTTTGAGCCGTAGAGAGAAGAAAACTCAAGGAAAACACTGAGAAATCATCGGGTATTCGTCGGAGGTAAGATTCTTAACTCAAAAACATAATTTTATGGTAGAATTAACATCAATCTTCATGAAATTGGGTAGAAATCTTGAAGAAATGTGGCCTAGATATTGAAAACGGGATTTTGAGTTTTGGGAGGCCATTTGAGCTCCGATTTTGATAAATTTTATATGCACGGACTCGTGGCAAGATGTGGGTTGCGTTGGTACTAATTTCGGAATTTTCCGAGCAGTGGGCCCGGGGTTGGGTTTTACCAACTTAGTGTATTTATGCGAATTTCATGTAAATTGAAATGGGTTATGATTCTTTGACCCGTATTTGATATAATTATTGTGGTTTGACTAGATTCTACGCATGAGGGAGCTAAATTCAAAGGAAAAGGCATCGCGGACGAGTCTACGGCCGGCTAGAGGTGAGTAGTTTGTGTATATGGTAGCCCTGAGGGTTCGAAACCCCGGCTTAGCACATTGTGACGCTAGTAGGGTGTGGCTCGCACACCGTGGCAGGTGCGGGATTGATTGTGATTGGGGATTGAGACTTGGTCCATCCCGGAAATGAATAATATGTTATTAGTGTTGGAAATACACTGTATTTGAATTATTTGTGGGGTGTAAGCCTTGTTTGGGGCCTTGTGCCGATCTGTAGCGTCCTTAGAGGACAATATTTATGTGATAGCTATATTTGCTTAAATCACTGATCTCAGTCCTGGAAATTGAAATCACCTTTTTGAAATGTTAAGTCACGGGTTTTTGCAAATTAAATAAAAGTTAAGTATTTTTCATAAATTATGAACTGAAAACTGGAATTAAGAAAAATGAACTGTTTTGTGACTTATTTGCTTATTGTGGACTGAGCATAGATCGGGCTGCACGCCGCAGTGGTTGATATGAGGATCGGGCTGCACGCCGCAGCAGTATTGCGCTTGGGCTGTAGGAGCCCCTCCGGAGTCTGTACACACCCCTGGTGAGCGCCGTCGACGTTAAATTGGATCGGGCTACACGCCGTAGTGGTTATGTGCATTGCATTGCATCTGTATTTGTTGAATTACTCTGTGGTAGCTGAATTGTACTATTGATGCTAGTTCGTAGGAGATTCGGACTGTAGTGTAGCTTCATATTGTGGTGTTTTGTGGATTTCTTACTGTCAGCTACTTGTATATATTTATTACTCACTGAGTACTTAGTACTCACCCCTACTCTCTGCACCTTTTGTGTGCAGACTCAGGTACTCAGGAGCAGTACACAGGCATTTCCAGCGTTTGTAGTGTCATACCGAGTTGATGAGGTAGCTGCCTACGTTCGCAGAACCTAGCTTCTCCTCTCCTTTCCAGTTGTTATTTGTATTTTGTATTCAGACTTGAGTATTTCTATACGGTACTCTCTATTCCTGTTGGGTTTTGTTAGAGGCTCTAGACTTGTGACTCCGGATCTTTGGGAGTGTCACTATTTTGTTTATTATTATTATTATTGGAGTTCTTAAACTCATATATTCTTCTTGGGTTGTCCATTTGGGATTGGTATTTGATATAATCAGAAATGGTTGGTCTGGCTGGCCTAGCTTGATTGTTGGGCGCCATCACGATCGAATTTGGGTCGTGACAAGTTGGTACCAAAGCCTAGGTTATTAGGACTCGCGAGTCATGAGCCGGTTTAGTAGGCTTTCGCGGATCGGTACGTAGACGTCCGTATCTATCCTCGGAGGGCTACAGAAACTTTAGGAAAAACCTCATTTTCTTGGATTCATATCGTGCGATTTGTGTTGTCATGAAATTAAATTTTTCCATATTCTATTCTCTCGCAGATAGCGAGAACACGTACTAGCGGACGTGGCGGACGACCACCATTGTCACCTAGAGGCCGTGGTCGTGGTAGAGGTAGGGTAGCAGTACCAGCACCTGCTGACCCACCAGCTGACCAGACTCATGGTCAGATTTCTGCACCAGTGGCCCAAACTCAGGACCAGATTCCAGCAGCAAACGTTCCGGCAACTCAGGTTCAGGCACCGACAGTGCCCATTGTCATACCAGGTCTTCAGGAGACCTTGGCTCAGATCTTATCGGTGTGCACGAGCTTGGCACAGGTAGTTGCAGCTACTGCTGCAGTATCTTCTTCACAGGCAGGGGGAGGAAATCAGTCCCCTATGGCTCACACACCCGAGCCAGTCCAGCCAGTTGCGCCCGTCGCACCAGCTCCTGCTTATATGGTTCCAGCTATGCCCGACGATGAGCAGCATCGTTTGGAGAGATTTGAGAGGCTACAGCCTCCGACATTCAGTGGTGCCGAGGGCGAGGACGCCCAGGGTTTTTTTGACAGATGTCAGCGCATGCTTCGCACCGCGGGTATTCTAGAGTCCAGCGGTGTTTCATTCACCACTTTTCAGTTCACAGGTGCAGCATTTCAGTGGTGGGAGGATTTCGAGAGGCGTAGGCCCGCTGGGGCAGTGCCCCTCACTTGGCAGCAGTTCTCCATGGTATTTTTGGAGAAGTACGTGCCTCGGTCTCGGAGAGAGGAGCTGCGACGTCAGTTCGAGTGGTTGAAGCAGGGAGAGATGACGGTTAATCAGTATGAGATGAGATTCACACAGCTGGCCCGTCATGCCATGTGGATGGTTCCTACGGACAGAGAGAGGATTCGGAGATTTATCAATGGCCTAATTTATCCCATCCGCATATTTATGACTAGGGAGAGAGTTTCGGTAGTCACCTTTGAGGAGGTGGTTGATGCTGCCCGTCATATTGAGACAGATCGCCGCAGAGAGCGGGAGGAGAGAGAGGCTAAGAGGCCTCGTGGTTTTGGCAGTTTCAGTGGTGCTCCGTCTAGGGGCCAACCCCAGTATAGCAGGGGTCGTTCTTTCAGGTCTCATTAGTCTGGACGTGCAGAGTCCAGTGGGGTTTCATCAGATCGTGGTCGTCAGGGCCATCAGGGTTATCAGGGTCAGCAGAGCCGTCAACAGAGTCAGCCTGCACTGAGTGCTCTTCCAGCTCAGAGCTCTGCTCCTGTTTCCTCAGCACAGGATTCATCGGTAGCGAGGGGTCCTCAGCAGCCCCTTCTTCCATCTTCAGGCCGTTGTTTTGAGTGCGGTGATTTGGGCCATATCAGGAGAGAGTGTCCTCAGTGGCTTCGTAAGCGGTCTCAGCAGAGGGATCAGCCCTCGTCTTCTACTCCTGTTTCTTCAGCGCCAGCACAGTCGGCTAGGACTGGTGGCCAGGTATCCAGAGGTCGCCCTAGAGGCGAGGATCGTACTGGTGGAGGCCAGGCTCGTTTCTATGCTCTTCCGGATAGGAAGGATGCTAGTGCTTCAGATGCGGTCATTTCAGGTATTATCTCAGTCTGCCACAGGGATGCTTTTGTCTTATTTGATCCCGGATCCACCTATTCTTATGTTTCTACTTATTTTGCACATCATTTGGGTATGACCCGTGGTATTCTTGCTTTGCCCGTACATGTGTCTACCCCAGTGGAGGATACTGTTATTTTGGATCAGGTATATCGATCCTGTATTATTACTATTGGGGGTCCGGAGACCCGAGTTGATTTATTACTACCGGGCATGGTAGATTTCGATGTAATTCTAGGCATGGATTGGCTATCTCCTTACCATGCGATTCTGGATTGTCATGCCAAAACAGTCACACTAGCTATTCCAGGTAATCCGAGGATCGAGTGGCGTGGCTTGACTGATTATGTGTCCGACAGGGTGATTTATTATATAAAGGCCCAACGAATGATTGGCAAGGGTTGTTTATCTTATTTGGCCTTCATTAGAGATGTTGAGGCTGAGACACCCAGTCTTGATTCGGTCCCCATTGTGAGGGAGTTTCCGGATGTATTTCCAGCAGAACTGCCGGGCATGCCACCCGACAGAAATAATGATTTTGGTATTGACTTGGTGCCGGGCACTCAGCCCATTTCTATTCCTCTCTATCGCATGGCACCAACGGAGTTAAAATAATTGAAGGAACAGCTTCAGGAACTCTTAGATAAGGGTTTCATTCGTCCGAGTGTGTCACCTTGGGGTGAACCGGTGTTGTTCGTGAAGAATAAAGATGGCACAATGAGAATGCGCATTGATTACAAGCAGCTGAACAAGGTAACGGTGAAGAATAAGTACCCATTGCCTCGTATTGAGGACCTATTTGATCAGCTCCAGGGAGCTAGTGTATTTTCTAAGATCGATCTTCGATCGGGCTATCATCGGTTGAAGATCAGGGACTCGGATATTATGAAGACAGTGTTTAGGACGCGATATGGGCACTACGAGTTCCTGGTGATGTCTTTCGGGTTGACTAATGCCCCAACTGCATTCATGCACTTGATGAATAGTATATTTCGGCCGTACCTTGATTCTTTTGTGATTGTGTTTATTGATGATATTCGGGTGTATTCACGCAGCCAGGAGGAGCATGCATAGCACTTGAGGGTGGTATTGCAGAGGTTGAGAGAAGAGAAACTCTATGCGAAATTCACTAAGTGTGAGTTCTGGCTTGATACTATGGGTTTTCTGGGACATGTAGTGTCCTGTGATGGTATTCGGGTTGATCCACAAAAGGTCGAGGCAGTGCAGAATTGGCCCAGACCTTCCTCAGCTACAGAGATTCGGAGTTTTCTCGGCTTGGCAGGCTATTATCGCCGATTTGTTCAGGGTTTCTCATTTATTGCTTCACCGTTGACTAAGTTGACACAGAAGAATGCTCCATTTGTGTGGTCTGATGAATGTGAGGAGAGCTTTCAGAAGCTCAAGGAGGCTTTGACCACCGCTCCAGTACTTGTGTTGCCATCAGCCTCAGGGTCATATACGGTGTATTGTGATGCTTCTAGAGTTGGACTCGGTTGTGTGTTGATGCAGGAGGGTAGAGTTATTGCATATGCTTCTCGTCGGCTAAAGCCCCACGAGAAGAACTACCCTGTTCATGATTTGGAGTTAGCTGCTATTGTTCATGCCTTGAAGATTTGGAGGCATTACCTGTATGGTGTATCTTGTGATGTATATACAGACCACCGCAGCCTTCAGCATTTGTTTAAGCAGAAAGATCTAAATTTGAGGCAGCAGAGATGGCTTGAATTGCTTAAAGACTATGATATTACTATCTTGTACCATCCCGGGAAAGCCAATGTAGTGGCTGATGCATTGAGCCGGAAGGCTATTAGTATGGGTAGTTTGGCGTATATTCCAGTTGGGGAGAGACCCCTAGCAGTTGATGTTCAGGCGTTAGCTAATCAGATGGTGAGGCTGGATATTTCTGAGCCCAGTCGGGTGATGGTTTGTATAGTAGCTTGTTCTTCTTTATATGATCGTATTCGAGAGCGCCAATATGATGATCCACACTTACTTGTCCTTAAGGATAGAGTTCAGCATGATGATGCCAGAGATGTCACTATTGATAGTGATGGTGTATTGCGGATGCATAGCCGGATATGTGTGCCCAATGTTGATGGCCTTCGTGAGTTGATATTGGAAGAGGCCCATAGCTCGCGGTATTCTATTCATCCAGGAGCTGCGAAGATGTATCAGGATTTGAAGCAGCATTACTGGTGGAGAAAGATGAAGAAAGATATTGTGAGCCATGTGGCTCGGTGTCTAAACCGTCAGCAGGTCAAGTATGAGCATCAGAGACCTGGTGGTGTATTCCAGCGTATTGATATTCCTGAGTGGAAGTGGGAAAGGATTACTATGGACTTTGTCAGTGGACTCCCTCGGACAGCGAGGAAGTTCGATTCAGTTTGGGTGGTGGTGGATAGGTTGACCAAGTCAGCTCACTTCATCCCAGTGTGTACTACCTATACCTCAGAGCGGTTGGCAGATATATTCATTCGTGAGATAGTGAGTTTGCATGGAGTTCCCATTTCTATTATATCAGACAAAGGTAGCCAGTTCACTTCTCAGTTCTGGAGGACATTTCAGCGAGAGTTTGGTTCACAGGTAGAGCTGAGCACAGCATTTCATCCACAGACGGATGGGCAGTCTGAGCGTACTATTCAGATATTGGAGGACATGTTGCGTGCTTGTGTCATTGATTTCGGTGGTTCGTGGGCTGATTATTTGCCTCTTGCGGAGTTTTCTTATAATAATAGCTATCAGTCCAGCATTCAGATGGCGTCGTATGAAGCTTTATATGGGAGGCAGTGTAGGTCTCCAGTCGATTGGTTCGAGCCTGGCGAGGTTAGGTTGTTGGGGACAGGAGTTAGTCCAAGATGCCTTAGATAAGGTAAAGGTGATTCAGGAGAGACTTCGCACAGCTCAGTCGCGTCAGAAGAGTTATGCGGACCGGAAGGTCTGAGATGTGTCTTATTCAGTAGGTGAGAAGGTATTGCTGAAGGTTTCGCCTATGAAGGGTGTTATGAGGTTTGGAAAGAAAGGGAAGTTGAGCCCAAGGTTTATTGGACCTTTTGAGGTGCTTGGGAAAGTTGGGGAGGTGGCCTATATGCTTGCTTTGCCACCCAGTTTGTCGGGAGTTCACCCGGTGTTCCATGTATCTATGCTCCGGAAGTATGTCGGAGACCCGTCTCATGTGTTGGACTTCAGCACGATACGGCTAGATGAGGATTTGACTTATGATGTGGAACCAGTAGCCATTTTGGGTCGACAGGTTCGTAAGCTGAGATCCAAGGATATAGCTTCAGTGAAAATGCAGTGGAGAGGTCGTCCCGTGGAGGAAGCAACTTGGGAGACCGAGCAGAAGATGCGGAGCATATATCCTTACTTGTTTGATACTCCAGTATGTTTCTTAACCCGCGCGCGGGCGAGCATTTGTTTAAGTTGGGGAGAATGTAACGACTCGGCCCGTCGTTACGGGAATTACCACCCCGTTACCTTGCATTTACCTATCTTATGCTTTTAAATCAGTATTTGAATATATCAGGTGAGTTTGGAGTGATTCGGGTTGAAAATGAAGCAAATAGCAGGTTTGAAGAAAGCTTGAATATGGGAAGTCAACCAAGAGTTGACTATTGAGTTAGAGTGCTCGGAACCGGATTCTGATGATTTGACTAGTTCCGGGGGATCATTTATGACTTAGGAGAACAATCGGAATTGAATTCGGAGGTCCGGTGTAGTTTTAAGCTTGAATTGGCGAATGTTGAATTTTGGCGAAAACCGGATGGTAGGTGATATTTTGATACGGGGGTCGGAATGGAATTCCGACAATTTCTGTAGCTTCGTTATGTGATTTTGGATATGTCTGCAAATTTTCAGGCCATTCGGACATCGTTTGATCGGGTTTTGGATTGAATGTTAGTTTTGAAAGTTTTGAAGAAACTTAGGCTTGAATTCGTGAGTAAATGGTGATTTTGATGTTTAGTATGGTGTTTTTATGATTGGAGCAAGTTCGTATCATGTTTTGGAGTATGTTGGTGGTTTTCGTTGGGGTCCCGGGGGTCTCGGGATGAATCTGGGGGTCCAAACGGACCATTTTTGGGAAAAATGAGAAGGCTGGTTGTTGTCATAAATGCAACAGGAATTTGCTCTTCGCGATCGCGGGGCAGGGGACGCGATCGCGTAGGGTTAGGGGCTAGACCAATGCGATCGCAGGAGAACCAGTCGCGATCGCGTAGAGTTAACCGGGTGGCCATCGCGATCGCATGAGCATCTACGCGATCGCGTAGAAGAGAAATGGGGTCCAGGGAATTTGTGCTACGCGATCGCAGGAAGAGAGACGCGATCGCGTGAGTCCGGATTTTTGAGCATCGCGATCGCGTGAGGCGAGTCGCGATCGCGTAGAGCAAACTGCTCTGGCAGTGAATTAAATCACAAAACAGAGGGGTCGCGGGTTTACACCCCCAAAACACAATTTTGAGCCCTAGAGAGAAGAAAACTCGAGGAAAGCACTGAGAAATCATCGGGTATTAGTCGGAGGTAAGATTCTTGACTCAAAAACATAATTTTATGGTAGAATTAACATCAATCTTCATGAAATTGGGTAGAAATCTTGAAGAAATGTGGCCTAGATATTGAAAACGGAATTTTGAGTTTTGGGAGGCCATTTGAACTCCGATTTCGATAAATTTTATATGCACGGACTCGTGGCGAGATGAGGGTCGCGTTGGTACTAATTTCGGAATTTTTCGAGCAGTGGGCCCGGGGTCGGGTTTTACCAACTTAGTGTATTTATGCGAATTTCATGTAAATTGAAATGGGTTATGATTCTTTGACCCGTATTTGATATAATTATTGTGGTTTGACTAGATTCTACGCACGAGGGAGCTAAATTCAAAGGAAAAGGCATCGCGGACGAGTCTACGGCCGGCTAGAGGTGAGTAGTTTGTGTATATGGTAGCCTGAGAGTTCGAAACCCCGGCTTAGCACATTGTGACGCTAGTAGGGCATGGCTCGCACACCGTGGCAGGTGCGGGATTGATTGTGATTGGGAATTGAGACTTGGTCCATCCTGGAAATGAATAATATGTTATTAGTGTTGGAAATACACTGTATTTGATATATTTGTGGGCGGTAAGCCTTGTTCGGGGCCTTGTGCCGATCTGTAGCGTCCTTAGAGGACAATATTTATGTGATAGCTATATTTGCTTAAATCACTGATCTCAGTCGTGGAAATTGAAATCACCTTTTTGAAATGTTAAGTCACGGGTTTTTGCAAATTAAATAAAAGTTAAGTATTTTTCATAAATTATGAACTGAAAACTGGAATTAAGAAAAATGAACTGTTTTGTGACTTATTTGCTTATTGTGGACTGAGCATGGATCGGGCTGCACGCCGCAGTGGTTGATATGAGGATCGGGCTGCACGCCGCAGCAGTATTGCGCTTGGGCTGTAGGAGCCCCTCCGGAGTCTGTACACACCCCCGGTGAGCGCCGTCGACGTTAAATTGGATCGGGCTACACGCCGTAGCGGTTATGTGCATTGCATTGCATCTTTATTTGTTGAATTACTCTATGGTAGCTGAATTGTACTATTGATGCTAGTTCGTAGGAGATTCGGACTGTAGTGTAGCTTCATATTGTGGTATTTTGTGGATTTCTTACTGTCAGCTACTTGTATATATTTATTACTCACTGAGTACTTAGTACTCACCCCTACTCCCTGCACATTTTGTGTGCAGGCTCAGGTACTGAGGAGCAGTAGACAGGCATTTCCAGCGTTTGCAGTGTCATACCGAGTTGCTCAGGTAGCTGCCTACGTTCGCAGAACCTAACTTCTCCTCTCCTTTCCAGTTGTTATTTTGTATCTTGTATTCAGACTTGAGTATTTCTATACAGTACTCTCTATTCATGTTGGGTTTTGTTAGAGGCTCTAGACTTGTGACTCCGGATCTTTGGGAGTGTCACTATTTTGTTTATTATTATTATTATTGGAGTTCTTAAACTCATATATTCTTTTTGGGTTGTCCATTTGGGACTGGTATTCGATGTAATCAGAAATGGTTGGTCTGGCTGGCCTAGCTTGATTGTTGGGCGCCATCACGACCGGATTTGGGTCGTGACATGCGCGGGGCGTGAGATTGGATGCTTTGTGGATTGCTATGCAGGATACCATAAAAACCTAATGGATGAAGAAGATGCAGAAAAGACAGCTTTCATCACTCCTTGCGGAACTTATTGATACAGGGTAATGCCATTTGGTTTGAAGAACGCTGGAGCAACATACATAAGAGCAATGACTACTGTGTTTCATGACATGATACACAAAGAGATTGATGTGTATGTAGACGATGTGATCATAAAATCCAGGCGTCAGGAGGACCATGTAGCAGATTTGAGGAAGTTTTTTAAAAGACTTCGGAGGTATGACATTAAGCTCAACCCAGCCAAATGTGCATTTGGGGTTCCCTCGGGAAAAATGTTAGGATTCATTGTCAGTCGGCGAGGTATTGAGTTGGATCCATCAAAGATCTAATCCATACAAGAATTGCCAGTACCAAAGAACAAAACTAAAGTAATGAGTCTTTTGGGAAGATTGAACTACATCAGCCGATTCATTGCTCAGCTCACATCAACATGTGAACCTATTTTCAGGCTGTTAAAGAAGGATGCTGTAGTCAAGTGGACTGAAGAATGCCAAGAAGCTTTTGATAAGATAAAGGAGTATTTGTGAAACCCACCTGTGTTGGTTCCACCTGAACCCGGGAGGCCTCTGATTCTTTATCTAACAGTTTTGGACAATTCTTTTGGATGCGTATTGGGGCAACATGACATCACCGGCAGAAAGGAACAGATGTCTATTATCTCAGTAAGAAGGTCACAGTATATGAAGTTAAGTACACTCATCTTGAGAAGACATGTTGCGCCCTAACTTGGGTGGCATAGAAGTTGAAGCATTGTTTGTCTTCCTACACTACTTATCTCATTTCACGTTTGGATCCATTGAAGTATATTTTCTAGAAACCTATGCCTACAGGAAGGTTAGCAAAATGGCAAATATTACTTACAGAATTTGACATCATCTATGTGACGAGGACGGCTATGAAAGCCCAAACACTAGCCGATCACTTAGCTGAGAATCTCGTTGATGATGAATACGAACCTTTAAGGACGTATTTTCCAGACGAAAAAGTGTTGCAAATTGATGGGTTAGAACTAACCAGGGAGCCGAGGTGGAAGCTTTGATTTGATGGAGCTGCAAATGCAAAGGGAGTTGGAATAGGAGCAGTACTTATTTCTGAAACAGGACGTCATTATCCTGTTACGGCTCAGCTACGCTTCTATTGTACCATCAACATGGCTGAGTACGAAGCATGCATATTGGGGTTACGATTAGCTGTGGACATGGATGTCCCGGACGTCTTGGTCTTGGGAGAATCGGACCTTCTGGTACATCAGGTTCAAGGTGAATGAGAAACAAGAGACTTGAAGCTTATCCCATATCGTCAATGTTTGCATGACCTGACTAAGCGTTTCCAATCAGTAGAATTCAGACATCTCCCAAGAATGCATAATGAGGTTGCCGATGCTTTGGCTACTCTAGCATTGATGTTGCATCACCCGGACAAGATTAATGTTGATCCATTACACATTCAAGTTCAGGATCAACATGCTTATTGCAATGTGGTGGAGGAAGAAATGGATGACGAGTCATGGTTTCATACCTCAGAATGGGAATATACCCAGAGCAGGCCACTAGAGGTCAAAAGAAAGCTATTCGGCGATAGGCAAATGCATTTTTCCTTAGTGCAGGTGTGTTGTACAAAAGAACCCCGGATGGGATTACTGAGATGTATAGATGCAGGTCAAGCCACAATAGTGATGACAGAGGTGCACGCCGGAGTTTATGGGCCACATATGAGCAGATATGTATTGGCAAAGAAGATTCTTCGAGCAGGATATTATTGGCTCACTATGGAGCGTGATTGTATAAGTTTCATACGAAAATGCCATCAGTGTCAAATTCACGGAGATCCGATTCATTGTCAATCAACAGAATTGCACGCAATGTCAGCACCATGGCCATTTGTTGCTTGGGGTATGGATGTCATTGGACCTATTGCGCCGGCAGCTTCCAACGGTCACATGTTCATTCTGGTAACCATTAACTATTTCACCAAACGGGTTGAAGCTAAAACTTTCAAGTCAGTGACCAAGAAGGCAGTTGTGGATTTTGTGCATTCCTATATCATCTGTAGATGTGGAATTCCAAAAATTATCATCATGGACACGGTGCTAATCTTAACAGTGGTTTGATGAAAGAAGTATGTCAACAGTTCAAGATTACACACCATAATTCCATCCCATATCGTCCAAAAGCAAATGGCGCGGTTGAGGCAGCGAACAAGAATATAAAGAAGATATTGAGAAAAATGGTAGAAGGATCTAGGCAATGGCATGAAAAACTACCATTTGCATTGTTGGGTTATCGCACTACTGTCCGCACTTCAGTAGGTGCAACTCCTTACTTGCTGGTGTATGGAACTAAAACAATAATACCAGCAGAAGTTGAGATTCCATCCCTCCGAATTGTCGTTGAAGCTGAGATTGATGATGACGAATGGGTCAAAACTTGATTGGAGCAGTTGAGCTTAATTGATGAAAAGAGATTGGCAGCAGTATGTCATGGCCAATTGTATCGGAGGAGAATGGCAAGAGCTTACAATAAGAAGGTACGCCCCAGAAAATTTAAAGTAGGGCAACAAGTACTGAAACGGATCCTCCCACTTCAGGCCGAAGCAAAGGGCAAGTTCGCCCCGAATTGGCAAGGGCCACTTATTTGTGACTGTGAGCACGTGATTTTTACCCTACATAAGAGTTATTCCCACAAAATTCAAATAAAACAATTTTTTCTTTGTTTTTATAATTGTTGCGAATTTAATGTCCTTTTTTGTGCATATTTATTTGTTAAATTAAAAACAATAAGAAAAAATATATCGCATTTGCATTTAGGATTTAATTCTACAATTAGGAGTAATTAATTTTATCTTACAAAATAAAAATCACAAAAATAGGCATCTTTTGCATTTTAGCCTTTAATGTCCAAATTGTGTGATTGTATTTTAATTACCATTTAAATTTAAGTGACAATTGTTATTATGAGTTAATTAGTATTTTAAGATAATTTTAGTTTTTATAAATCAATCTTAGTATTTTGGGCTTTATTAATTAGGAAGTTGAATAATGGAGAAGAACAAAATAGAAAAAATTTGGATTGGGCCATCTTGCAAATTAATTTACAAGCCCAATCCTAAGCACCCTTACCCAACCCAAAACCCCTTGGCCCCAAAAAGAAAATTTCAGATTTTTAGCAAAAAATAATCATAATCACATAACATAAAGTAGTGGGGGGCAAGGAAATTAAGGAAGAAAACAAGGAGAGCAAAACATGGATTAGTGGGTTTTCTTTAAATTAAAAAATATTTTCTTTTTAATAAAAAAAATTTGAAAATTTTCGTAATTCTTGCCTATAAATAGAAGAGAAGATTTATGAAAAAAAAGGTGGAAAAAAGAGAGGAAAGAATAGGAGGAGAAGAAGAAATAAGGAAAAAAAGAGAGCAATATACACTCGATATACACTCTGGATAAAAAAAGTATACACGGACAAAATTTAATTTTTGAGAGTTTCTTTTGAGAATTGAAGAGAGTTCAAAGCTAGAAAGAGAAAGTAAAGAGAAATTCCAGAATATATTTTCCTTATCTATTTTTACTTGTTTTTCTCCATATTGCTGGGATTTTCTGGATTGAGGTGTTGAAGCTACTGCTGGTTGTTACTGTTGTTGTTGCTGTACTTTCACCGCCCTGTTTATTTTACATCTTCCCCTTCTTTTCAATACCAGGTACACAACTACTACTTAAACATGTAACTGGCAGCTGATATTGAAGAATGAATTCTATGAGTTGATTTTCAGAAGAAGACTATTTATGTTACTATTATATGTTCTTACTTGTGACGACCCAAAGGGTCATCACTTATTTAATTAATCATTTCGAGCTTCTGAGGCCTTGAAAACCTCATTCTATGTTGCCTCGATTTACGTGCACGATCCGAGCTTGTAGCCGGAAAGATTTTGTGATAGAAAATATGAATTCTATGAGAAAATTTGGATAAAAAATGATATTAATATTGATATGGTTGACTTCGGTCAACATTTTTGGTATACGGATCCGGACCCGAGATTGGATGGTCCCGGGAGGTCCGTAGGAAAATATGGGACTTGGACATGCGTCCGGAGTCGAATTCTGAGGCCTAGAGCCCAAGTTATGAATTTTTATGTGAAATTATTTTTAATGCAATTATTAAAGGAAATGAATTAATTGACCTGGGTATCGGGCTCGTATTTTGGTTCCGACGCCCGATACAAGTCTTAAATATTATATATGTGATTTCTATAAAGTTTGGTGACATTTGGATGTCGTTTGAGATGTTTTGGACTTGAGTTCCAATGTTAAGAAGTTTTGAAAATCAAAAGTATCAAAATCATGAGTTTGAGGCTTGATTTGATTAAAACGAAGTGATATTGGCGATATGATCGCACGAACAAGTCCATAATGTGTTTTTGAGGTTGTGTACATGTTTGGTTTGGAGCCCGGGGGCTCGGGTAAAGATTTGATAGGCCGTTGGATGAAACTCTGAATTTTTGAACTGCTGGTTTTTCACCCAGTTGTTGGCTTCGCAATTGCGAAGTTTTCTCGCAATTGCGAAGGGGGACAGGCTCGCAAATGCGAACATTCATCGCAAATGCGAAGCCCCTTTGGCCCAGCCTTGTTCGCAAATGCGAACAATTGTTCGCATTTGCGAAGGTCCCCAGTGCCAGCCTATGTTCGCAAATGCGAACAAAAGTTCGCAAATGCGAACATTCCCCAACATTGCCTTGGTTCGCAAATGCGAACCATTGTTCGCAAATGCGAACACTGCCTTATACAGCATGTGTTCGCAAATGCGAACATTAGTTCGCAAATGCGAACTGTTCGCAAATGCGAACAAATGTTCGCAAATGCGAACTTCCCACCCTTAGCTTATTTTTCAAACTCCAGAAATTGGTCGGGGTTCGCAATTGCGAACCCATGTTCGCAAATGCGAACACAGAGACCTGAAAAACACGAATTTCAGCCATTTCTTCACATTTTACAAAACCAAAACACCCATTTGCGATTCTTCAAGGATTTCTTCTTCATCAAAACGATTGTAAGTCACTTTTTACTTAATTCTTTCAATTCCTAACATCATTAAACATGTTTCTCATAAGAAATCAAAGATTTTCATGGTAAAATTCTTGTTTTTGTTAGAAAATAGGGTTTTTTATAAATTGGGGAATTGGACCTCGAATTGAGGTCCGATTTTGAAACAAATTATATATATGAACTCGTGGGGGAATGGGTAACCGGATTTTGGTCCTAACCCCGAATTCCGACCATGTGGGCCCGGGGTTGAAATTCACTATTCATGGCAGAATGTTGTAAAAGTTGTATTTGGTATTAAGAATTAGTTTGTGGAGTAGAATTGATGATATTAAATCAATTGTGTATAGATACGGTTGGATTGGAGCCAAATTGAAAGAAAAGACATTTCCACGGATTGAATTGTTCATAAGCATTCGAGGTACGTGTTTGTTCTATCCTAGCTTGAGGGAATAGGATTATGTGTTATGTGTTATGTGATCGAGTGCGGTGTATGGGCCGTGGTGACGAGCATCCATACACTGGCGTCTAGTATGACCGTGAGTCGTTGGAACATGATTATTTGAGATATATTACAGATGAATTGTTATTGTTCTCCCTTGTTGGGACTTGTTGTGATGATAATTATTGATTGCCTTTGATGGGACGGTTTATGAATTACTGTTTCTTTCTTTGCCCTTAACTGTGATTGTTATTTGGGTAAGGAAGAGTGATAATGCACGAAGGGTGATGTCGTGCCATGTTTATTTATTTATGCACGAAGGTTAATGTCGTGCCATGTTTATTTATTGATTATGCACGAAGGATCATGCCGTGCTCTGTTATTGAACCATGTACGAAGGATCATGCCGTACTATGAATGTGAGGATGAGAGTAAAAGCACGAAGGGTGATGCCGTGCAATTGCTTGTTATTTCTTGAATTGATATTACTTGTTTTTCCATTATATTTTATTTGGGTGATGCCGTGTAACTATTTTCCATTCCTTGACTGGATATTACTTGTGTTTCCATTATACCTTGTTTTCCTTGTGAACTTATTTGATTGTTATTTGGGTGAGGAAGAGTGATAATGCACGAAGGGTGATGTCGTGCCATGTTTATTTATTTATGCACGAAGGTTAATGCCGTGCCATGTTTATTTATTGATTATGCACGAAGGATCATGATGTGCCCTATTATTGAACCATGTACGAAGGATCATGCCGTACTATGGATGTGAGGATGAGAGTAAAAGCACGAAGGGTGATGCCGTGTACTGTATTTGTTTATTTGGTGAGGATGAGAGTAAAAGCACGAAGGGTGATGCCGTGCAACTGTTTGCTATTTCTTGAATTGATATTACTTGTGTTTACATTACACTTTGTTTTTCCTCGTGAAATTGTTAACTGTGGTTAATTGTTGAATTCTTTAAGATATTCCTTATTGTGTTAATACTTGATCATTTCTTGTTATTTTGTGGTACACATATATATATTGAATTGCACAGGTTTATGTGGGTGTCTGGTCCTAGGCTTGTCACTACTTCGCCGGGATAGGCCAGGCACTTACCAGCACATGGGGTCGGTTGTGCTGATACTACACTTCTGTGCGTTTTTGCACAGGTCCAGGTTACGATCAGGAGCAGCAGCAGCAGTAAATAGATTGCGTGGGAGTTGATCATATTTGAGACCGAGGTAGCTTGCAGACGTCCGCAGGCCCGGCGTCTCTCTCTTTATTTATGTTATTAGCTGGAGTCTCTTTGTTCCGAGACAAACAAAATTGTGTTATATTTCTTTCAGACTTTTATGTGTAGTATTCCATAGTAGTTTGTGAGTTGGTGACTCCACGTCTTGGGTAGAGGATTTCAGTATGATTTTCACCTTGTGATTTGTTATTTCCATTTCGATAAAGTATTCCGCATTTATTTAATTAAAATTGTGTTAAAAATAGGATAGTATGAATACAGTGGCTTGCCTAGCTACCACGAGTAGGCGCCATCACGATCCCGATGTTGGGGGAAAATCCGGGTCGTGACAAGTTGGTATCAGAGCTCTAGGTTACATAGGTCTCACCACTCACGAACAAGCTTAGTAGAGTTTGAGAGGTAGGTACGGAGACGTCCGTACTTGTCCTCCAGAGTCTATTGAGTTAGGAAAAAGTCTCTCATTTGTTCTTTCTTGTCGTGCGATTTGTTCCTCAAATACTGATTGAACTTCTACTCTGTCCTTTCGCAGATGGTGAGGACACGCGCTTTTCGTCCGCTGACCAGCAGCCCGAGCCCTAGATAGCACCCGTGAGGAGCAGGGGCCGAGGCCGTATCGTAGGCCGTGGTAGGGGCAGAGCTCAGCCCCCGGCAGCGACTCCAGAGGTGGAGCCTCATATTGATATTGACGAGGAGGTTCCAGTCCCAACAGCTCCAGTGGGCCCAGCTCAGGTCCCAGGAGAGGCTTTATTTACCCCGGATCTTCGGGAGGCTTTGGTCAGGATAGCGGGATTTATGGACAGCGTTGCCAGAGCAGGTTTATTATCAGTTGCACCAGCCACTTCTCAGGCTGGAGGAGGGGCCCAGCCTCCTATGCTCGTACTCCGGAGCCAGTAGCTCCTCAGCCTCAGGCACCAGTGGTTCAGCCAGCTGTGGCCACCCAGTCAGGTACCACGACTCATGCCGGCGATGGAGCGGCCATGACTTCGATTCGTTATGGAGGCTTGATCGGTTCTCCAAGCTATTTACCACTACATTCGGTGGAGCCGCATCAGAGGATCCTCAGGACTTTTTATTCAGTTGCCATGAGATTCTCAAGACTATGGGGATCGTGGAGACAAACGGAGTTGATTTCTGTACCTTCAGACTTGCAGGATCCGCCAAGACTTGGTGGAGAGATTATTGCCTGACTCGACCAGCAGGGTCCCCAGCTCTATCATGGGACCAATTTGCGGAACTATTTATGGAGAAGTTTCTCCCTGCTACTCAGCGGGATTTACTTCGGAGGCAGTTTGAGCGCCTCCATCAGGGCACTATGACAGTTACACAGTATGAGACGAGATTTATCGACTTGGCTCGTCATGCGGTGGTGATACTTCCCACGGAGCGGGAGAGGGTCCGCAGATTTATAGATGGGCTTAATCAGCCGATTAGACTCCAGATGGCTATGGGCGTGGGGAGTGACATATCATTTCAGGAGGCAGCCAATGCAACACGCAGAGTTGAGATGGCTCTTGCTAGGGGAGGCGGTTATTCTTCGGATAAGAGGCCTCGTCATTCAGGCAGGTTTGGTGGTTCTTCCTTTGGTGGCAGAGAATCCTTTGATAGAGGCCAGTCTTCCAGGCCTTTTCATTCCGCCCTTCAGGCTTCACAGGGTGGATCAGGTGATCGTGGTTCTCGGGGGCATTATTCAGACCAGCCTCCTATTAATGCTCAGCCTCTTCAGAGTGTTCGTGGAGGCCATTCAGGTCGTCAGGGCCAGCAGCCCTATCAGTCTAAGAGTTGCTACGGTTGTGGTGACCCGGGTCATTTTATCAGGAATTGCCCTATAGCAGCGGGCAACTCTCAGCAGCGAGGTCCTCGTCCTATGATTCAGGCCCCAGCTGACCCTCAGCCTGCCCAGCCAGCCAGAGGCGGGGGTAGAGATTATAGAGGTGGAGGTCGAGACCGTAGAGGTAGAGACCGTCCAGCCAGAGGTAGAGGTCAGCCAGTTGATGGTCGTCCTAGAGACGCAGCTCAGAGGGGAGGTGCAGATCCCCGTTTCTATGCTTTACCAGCCAGGCCAGAGGCAGAGGCATCAGATGCTGTGATTACAGGTACTATTCTTGTGTGTGGCAGAGGTGCTTCAGTATTATTTGACCCTGGATCTACATATTCCTATGTGTCTTCCTACTTCGCATCGTATTTGGCTGTGCCCAGCTATGCTCTGGATATCCCAGTTTATGTGGCTACACCAGTGGGTGACTCCATTGTAGTCGATCGGGTGCATCGTTCGTGCGTAGTTATATTTGGGGGTCTCGAGACCCGTGTGGATCTGTTGCTTTTGGATATGGTAGATTTTGATGTCATATTGGGGATGGACTGGTTGTCCCCATACCATGCTATTCTTGATTGTCATGCTAAGACTGTCACCTTAGCCTTGCCAGAATCACCCCGATTAGAGTGGAAGGGTACCTCAAGCCACTCCGTTCGCACTGTTATTTATTATGTTAAGGCTCGACGTATGGTCGAGAAGGGGTGTCTAGCTTATTTGGCTTATGTTCGTGATTCCAGCGCAGAAGTTCCTTCCATTGAGTCGGTCCCTATTGCACGGGAGTTTCCTGAGGTTTTTCCTTCAGACCTGCCGGGCATGCCACCCGACAGGGATATTGATTTCTGTATTGATCTGGCACCGGGCACTCAGCCCATCTCTATTCCACCCTATCGTATGGCCCCGCCGGAGTTAAAAGAGTTGAAAGATCAGTTGCAGGACCTTCTTGAGAAGGGCTTTATCAGGCCCAGTGTTTCCCCCTGGGAGCACCTGTATTATTTGTAAAGAAGAAGGATGGCTCGATGCGGATGTGTATTGATTACCGGCAGTTAAACAAGTTGACTATCAAAAATAAATATCCACTGCCGAGGATTGATGATTTGTTTGACTAGCTCCAGGGAGCGAGGGTATTCTCTAAGATAGACTTGAGGTCAGGCTACCATCAGCTGAAGATCAGGGCGGCTGACATTCCTAAGACAGCCTTTCGCTCTAGATATGGGCATTATGAGTTCTTGGTCATGTCCTTCGGGTTGACCAATGCCCCAGCAGAATTCATGGAGTTGATGAATCGGGTATTCAGGCCTTACTTAGATCTGTTCGTGATTGTCTTCATAGATGACATCCTGGTGTACTCCCGCAGCCAGGAAGAGCACGAGCAGCACCTCAGAGTGGTTCTTCAGACTCTGAAAGATAACCGACTATATGCCAAATTTTCTAAATGTGAGTTCTGGCTGAGTTCGGTAGCATTTCTGGGTCACATTGTATCAGTGGAAGGTATTCAGGTAGACCCAAAGAAGATTGAGGCGGTCCATAATTGGCCTCGACCAGCTTCAGTGACTGAGATCCGGAGTTTCTTAGTATTAGCAGGTTACTACCGTCGTTTTGTAGAGGGGTTTTCTTCCATTGTAGCCCCGATGACCAGGTTGACCCAGAAGGGTGCCCAGTTCCAGTGGTCAGAGGAGTGTGAGGCGATCTTTCAGAAGCTCAAGATAGCCTTGATTACCGCACCAGTACTGATACTACCTACGGGTGTAGGGCCTTATAGAGTTTATTGTGACGCATCTCGTACATGGCTTGGAGCGGTATTGATGCAGAATGGTAAGGTTATCGCTTATGCTTCGAGGTAGTTAAAAATACATGAGAAGAATTATCTAGTACAAGATCTTGAGTTAGCAGCAGTGGTTCATGCCTTAAAGATCTGGAGGCATTATCTGTATGGTGTGACGTGTGAGGTGTACACTGATAACAAAAGCCTACAGTACTTGTTCAAACAGAAGGAGTTGAATCTACGACAGCGGAGATGGTTAGAGTTGCTAAAAGACTATGATGTTACTATATTATATCACCCGGGTAAGGCCAATGTGGTGGCCGATGCATTGAGTAGAAAGTATGCCAGCATGGGTAGTCTTGCATATATTCCGGTCAATCGGAGACCATTAGCTCTAGATGTCCAGGCCTTAGCCAACCGGTTCGTGAGATTAGACATTTCTGAGCCTAGCAGAGTGTTAGCCCGCACGGTCGCTCGTTCTTCTTTATTAGAGCGTATCCGTGAGAGGCAATTTGATGATCCTCATTTGCGTGAGTTGAGAGATACAGTACAACGGGGAGGTGCCACACAGGTAAATCTAGATGATGATGGGGTATTGAAATTGCAGGGTCGAGTTTGTGTGCCCAATGTCGAAGGAATTCGAGAGTTGATCTTAGCAGAGAGGCCCACAGTTCGCGGTATTCTATTCACCCAGGTGCCGCGAAGATGTACCAGGATTTGCGGCAACATTATTGGTGGCGCAGAATGAAGAAAGATATCGTTGCGTATGTCGCTCGGTGTTTAAATTGTCAGCAGGTGAAATATGAGCACCAGAGACCTGGTGGTGTGTTCCAGAGGATTGAAATTCCCGAGTGGAAATGGGAGCGGATCACTATGGACTTCGTTATTGGACTTCCTTTGACTCGGAGGAAATTTGATGCTATTTGGGTCATTGTTGATAGGCCGACCAAATCAGCACACTTTATTCCAGTATCTGTCTCCTACTCGTCGGAGAGGTTAGCGGAGGTTTACATTAGGGAGATTGTTCGTCTCCATGGGGTGCCAGTATCTATTATCTCTAATCGGGGTACGCAGTTTACCTCGCGGTTCTGGAGAGCGGTCCAGCAGGAAGTTAGGCACTCGGGTTCAGTTGAGTACAGCATTTCATCCTCAGACGGATGGCCAGTCCGAGAGGACTATTCAGATTCTAGAGGACATGCTTCGAGCCTGTGTTATTGATTTCGGAGGCTCGTGGGACCAGTTTCTGCCATTAGCAGAGTTCGACTACAACAACAGCTACCAGTCCAGCATCCAGATTGCCCCGTATGAGGTGTTGTATGGTAGGCGATGTCGATCTCCATTTGGATGGTTTGAACCGGGAGAGGCTCGGTTGTTGGGTACAGACTTACTTCAGGAGGCCTTGGATAAGGTCAAGACTATTCAGGAGAGACTGCGTTCAGCTCAGTCCAGGCAGAAGACTTATGCGGATCGTAAGGTTCGAGATGTAGATTTCATGGTTGGTGAACGAGTATTGCTCCGAGTGTCGCCTATGAAGGGCGTGATGAGGTTTGGGAAGAAGGGCAAGCTCAGCCCTAGGTATATTGGTCCATTTGAGATTCTAGACAGAGTGGGAGGGGTGGCTTACAGATTAGCTTTGCCGCCTAGCTTATCAGCCGTGCATCCAGCTTTTCACGTATCTATGCTTCGGAGATACCACGGCGATCCCACACATGTGTTAGACTTCAGTACTGTCCAATTGGACAATGATCTATCTTACGAGGAGGAGCCGATGACTATTCTAGACCGGCAGGTTCGACAGTTGAGGTCGAAGAGTTATCCTTCTGTGCGCGTTCAGTGGAGAGGTCAGCCTCCTGAGGCATCGACTTGGGAGTCCGAGTCTGATATGCGGAGCCGCTACCCACACTTGTTTCCTGACTCAGGTACTTCTTTCTTTGGTCCGTTCGAGGACGAACGGTTGTTTTAGAGGTGGAGATTGTGACGACCCAAAGGGTCATCACTTATTTAATTAATCATTTCGAGCTTCCGAGGCCTTGAAAACCTCATTCTATGTTGCCTCGATTTACGTGCACGATCCGAGCTTGTAGCCGGAAAGATTTTGTGATAGAAAATATGAATTCTATGAGAAAATTTGGATAAAAAATGATATTAATATTGATATGGTTGACTTCGGTCAACATTTTTGGTATACGGATCCGGACCCGAGATTGGATGGTCCCGGAGGTCCGTAGGAAAATATGGGACTTGGACATGCGTCCGGAGTCGAATTCTGAGGCCTAGAGCCCAAGTTATGAATTTTTATGTGAAATTATTTTTAATGCAATTATTAAAGGAAATGAATTAATTGACCTGGGTATCGGGCTCGTATTTTGGTTCCGACGCCCGATACAAGTCTTAAATATTATATATGTGATTTCTGTAAAGTTTGGTGACATTTGGATGTCGTTTGAGATGTTTTGGACTTGAGTTCCAATGTTAAGAAGTTTTGAAAATCAAAAGTATCAAAATCATGAGTTTGAGGCTTGATTTGATTAAAACGAAGTGATATTGGCGATATGATCGCACGAACAAGTCCATAATGTGTTTTTGAGGTTGTGTACATGTTTGGTTTGGAGCCCGGGGGCTCGGGTAAAGATTTGATAGGCCGTTGGATGAAATTCTGAATTTTTGAACTGCTGGTTTTTCACCCAGCTGTTGGCTTCGCAATTGCGAAGTTTTCTCGCAATTGCGAAGGGGGACAGGCTCGCAAATGCGAACATTCATCGCAAATGCGAAGCCCCCTTTGGCCCAGCCTTGTTCGCAAATGCGAACAATTGTTCGCATTTGCGAAGGTCCCCAGTGCCAGCCTATGTTCGCAAATGCGAACTAAAGTTCGCAAATGCGAACATTCCCCAACACTGCCTTGGTTCGCAAATGCGAACCATTGTTCGCAAATGCGAACACTGCCTATACAGCATGTGTTCGCAAATGCGAACATTAGTTCGCAAATGCGAACCGTTCGCAAATGCGAACAAATGTTCGCAAATGCGAACTTCCCACCCTTAGCTTATTTTTCAAACTCCAGAAATTGGTCGGGGTTCGCAATTGCGAACCCATGTTCGCAAATGCGAACACAGAGACCCGAAAAACACGAATTTCAGTCATTTCTTCACATTTTACAAAACCAAAACACCCATTTGCGATTCTTCAAGGATTTCTTCTTCATCAAAATGATTGTAAGTCACTTTTTACTTAATTCTTTCAATTCCTAACATCATTAAACATGTTTCTCATAAGAAATCAAAGATTTTCATGGTAAAATTCTTGTTTTTGTTAGAAAATAGGGTTTTTTATAAATTGGGGAATTGGACCTCGAATTGAGGTCCAATTTTGAAACAAATTATATATATGAACTCGTGGGGGAATGGGTAAGCGGATTTTGGCCCTAACCCCGAATTCCGACCATGTGGGCCCGTGGTTGAAATTCACTATTCATGGCAGAATATTGTAAAAGTTGTATTTGGTATTAAGAATTAGTTTATGGAGTAGAATTGATGATATTAAATCAATTGTGTATAGATACGGTTGGATTGGAGCCAAATTGAAAGAAAAGACATTTCCACGGATTGAATTGTTCATAAGCATTCGAGGTAAGTGTTTGTTCTATCCTAGCTTGAGGGAATAGGATTATGTGTTATGTGTTATGTGATCGAGTGCGGTGTATGGGTCGTGGTGACGAGCATCCATACACTGGCGTCTAGTATGACCGTGAGTCGTTGGAACATGATTATTTGAGATATATTACAGATGAATTGTTATTGTTCTCCCTTGTTGGGACTTGTTGTGATGATAATTATTGATTGCCCTTGATGGGACGGTTTATGAATTACTGTTTCTTTCTTTGCCCTTAACCGTGATTGTTATTTGGGTGAGGAAGAGTGATAATGCACGAAGGGTGATGCCGTGCCATGTTTATTTATTTATGCACGAAGGTTAATGCCGTGCCATGTTTATTTATTGATTATGCACGAAGGATCATGCCGTGCCCTGTTATTGAACCATGTACGAAGGATCATGCCGTACTATGAATGTGAGGATGAGAGTAAAAGCACGAAGGGTGATGCCGTGCAATTGCTTGCTATTTCTTGAATTGATATTACTTGTTTTTCCATTATATTTTATTTGGGTGATGCCGTGTAACTATTTGCCATTACTTGACTTGATATTACTTGTGTTTCCATTATACCTTGTTTTCCTTGTGAACTTATTTGATTGTTATTTGGGTGAGAAAGAGTGATAATGCACGAAGGGTGATGCCGTGCCATGTTTATTTATTTATGCACGAAGGTTAATGCCGTGCCATGTTTATTTATTGATTATGCACGAAGGATCATGCCGTGCCCTATTATTGAACTATGTACGAAGGATCATGCCGTACTATGGATGTGAGGATGAGAGTAAAAGCACGAAGGGTGATGATGCCGTGTACTGTATTTGTTTATTTGGTGAGGATGAGAGTAAAAGCACGAAGGGTGATGCCGTGCAACTGTTTGCTATTTCTTGAATTGATATTACTTGTGTTTACATTACACTTTGTTTTTCCTCGTGAAATTGTTAACTGTGGTTAATTGTTGAATTCTGTAAGATATTCCTTATTGTGTTAATACTTGATCATTTCTTGTTATTTTGTGGTACACATATATATATTGAATTGCACAGGTTTATGTGGGTGTCTGGTCCTAGGCTTGTCACTACTTCGCCGGGATAGGCCAGGCACTTACCAGCACATGGGGTCGGTTGTGCTGATATTACACTTCTGTGCATTTTTGCACAGGTCCAGGTTACGATCAGGAGCAGCAGCAGCAGTAAATAGATTGCGTGGGAGTTGATCATATTTGAGACCGAGGTAGCTTGCAGACGTCCGCAGTCCCGGCGTCTCTCTCTTTATTTATGTTATTAGCTGGAGTCTCTTTGTTCCGAGACAAACAGAATTGTGTTATATTTCTTTCAGACTTTTATGTGTAGTATTCCATAGTAGTTTGTGAGTTGGTGACTCCACGTCTTGGGTAGAGGATTTCAGTACGATTTTCACCTTGTGATTTGTTATTTCCATTTCGATAAAGTATTCCGCATTTATTTAATTAAAATTGTGTTAAAAACAGGATAGTATGAATACAGTGGCTTGCCTAGCTACCACGAGTAGGCGCCATCACGATCCCGATATTGGGGGAAAATCCGGGTCGTGACATTACTTTATCACACAAATAGATACTTTGTTTTTTATAGGAAATAGTTATATAACTGAAATATATGAAAACATGAGATGATGCTAAAGATAATGTGATAGATAGGATATAGATTAGAGTAGAAGTAAACCGTAATCACTTAGCTTAGTTCTAAAAAAATAGGTTAATTAGTTAAAAACTCACTCACTTAGCTCAAAAAATATTCTTGTAACTTGCATATAACCACAATAATAATCTGAATTAGCATGTGGTAATTAGTTTAGCTTGATGTCTGTTTGTTCATCTTAAATAGTTTAATAGCAACTGAAAATGATGTAGCTTAAAACAAGTAGCTAATTACAAAGTTAAGAATCATGTGACTGATCGAAATCGTTACACAATGAGCCTACTATTTGAATACAATTAGCATTTGATAATTACAATCAGAAGAGTATGAGTCATAATTAGTAATACGTTAAGTAATAATCTTGTTTGCATAATTAAGTAATGATCTGCTATTTTAATCGATAATGATCCTGTTTACATAGTTAGGTAATTCATTACTAATAAAATATGAAGAAAAGTAGTCTGTTATTAAGATTTGATTAGTGTTAGATAATGGTGATTTAAAATTGATATCGTTAATTCTGTACTTCTGTTTCTCTTATGAAATAAATACATTGGGTTGATTCTTCTTTTTGATTTCAAGTATCAGTGTATATCATGAATTCTAGATTCTATTTCCTTCCCTTCCTTCATTTGGTCTGGGCCTGAAGAATAGCGCAGGCCTGGATCCAATTGGACTTGTACTTGGGCTTCTGAAAAATGACTTCAGCGTATTCTGGGTTTCTGAAACCTAGATATGCGAGCTGGTACACTGAATTAGAGCCCCGAACGTCCAGGCCTGGTAATACAAATGATAAGGCCTGGACATACTTTTGAAATTATAACATAACTAAAAATGACTAAGGAAAAACCAATAATTGAAAATATAGTATTTATTAGGATTGGACTATTAAAATAAAAATGGGACCAGGCCTCGCATAAAAACAAAATAAGCGGGGCCCCCATAATAATAGTAATAATGTGATAGATCCGGGAATATTGTTAAGTAAATTCCATGGTCTTTCCAAAAGAATAATAAGTCGTTTGACGATATAGGCACGATTTTAAAATATACATTCCCTAATAATTGTTGCGAATTTAATGTCCTTTTTTGTGCATATTTATTTGTTAAATTAAAAACAATAAGAAAAAATATATCGCATTTGCATTTAGGATTTAATTCTACAATTAGGAGTAATTAATTTTATCTTACAAAATAAAAATTACAAAAATAGGCATCTTTTGCATTTTAGCCTTTAATGTCCAAATTGTGTGATTGTATTTTAATTACCATTTAAATTTAAGTGACAATTGTTATTATGAGTTAATTAGTATTTTAAGATAATTTTAGTTTTTATAAATCAATCTTAGTATTTTGGGCTTTATTAATTAGGAAGTTGAATAATGGAGAAGAACAAAATAGAAAAAATTTGGATTGGGCCATCTTGTAAATTAATTTACAAGCCCAATCCTAAGCACCCTTACCCAACCCAAAACCCCTTGGCCCCAAAAAGAAAATTTCAGATTTTTAGCAAAAAATAATCATAATCACATAACATAAAGTAGTGGGGGGCAAGGAAATTAAGGAAGAAAACAAGGAGAGCAAAACATGGATTAGTGGGTTTTCTTTAAATTAAAAAATATTTTCTTTTTAATAAAAAAAATTTGAAAATTTTCGTAATTCTTGCCTATAAATAGAAGAGAAGATTTATGAAAAAAAAGGTGGAAAAAAGAGAGGAAAAAATAGGAGGAGAAGAAGAAATAAGGAAACAAAGAGAGCAATATACACTCGATATACACTCTTGATAAAAAAAGTATACACGGACAAAATTTAATTTTTGAGAGTTTCTTTTGAGAATTGAAGAGAGTTCAAAGCTAGAAAGAGAAAGTAAAGAGAAATTCCAGAATATATTTTCCTTATCTATTTTTACTTGTTTTTCTCCATATTGCTGGGATTTTCTGGATTGAGGTGTTGAAGCTACTGCTGGTTGTTACTGTTGTTGTTGCTGTACTTTCACCGCCCTGTTTATTTTACATCTTCCCCTTCTTTTCAATACCAGGTACACAACTACTACTTAAACATGTAACTGGCAGCTGATATTGAAGAATGAATTCTATGAGTTGATTTTCAGAAGAAGACTATTTATGTTACTATTATATGTTCTTACTTTATCACACAAATAGATACTTTGTTTTTTATAGGAAATAGTTATATAACTGAAATATATGAAAACATGAGATGATGCTAAAGATAATGTGATAGATAGGATATAGATTAGAGTAGAAGTAAACCGTAATCACTTAGCTTAGTTCTAAAAAAATAGGTTAATTAGTTAAAAACTCACTCACTTAGCTCAAAAAATATTCTTGTAACTTGCATATAACCACAATAATAATCTGAATTAGCATGTGGTAATTAGTTTAGCTTGATGTCTGTTTGTTCATCTTAAATAGTTTCATAGCAACTGAAAATGATGTAGCTTAAAACAAGTAGCTAATTACAAAGTTAAGAATCATGTGACTGATCGAAATCGTTACACAATGAGCCTACTATTTGAATACAATTAGCATTTGATAATTACAATCAGAAGAGTATGAGTCATAATTAGTAATACGTTAAGTAATAATCTTGTTTGCATAATTAAGTAATGATCTGCTATTTTAATCGATAATGATCCTGTTTACATAGTTAGGTAATTCATTACTAATAAAATATGAAGAAAAGTAGTCTGTTATTAAGATTTGATTAGTGTTAGATAATGGTGATTTAAAATTGATACCGTTAATTCTGTACTTCTGTTTCTCTTATGAAATAAATACATTGGGTTGATTCTTCTTTTTGATTTCAAGTATCTGTGTATATCATGAATTCTAGATTCTATTTCCTTCCCTTCCTTCGTTTGGTCTGGGCCTGAAGAATAGCGCAGGCCTTGTAACGACCCGGCCAGTCGTTTTGGAAAATTACACCCAAATCCCCAATTTAACTGAAACCCAGATATGCGAGCTGGTTCACTGAATTAGAGCCCCGAACGTCCAGGCCTGGTAATACAAATGATAAGGCCTGGACATACTTTTGAAATTATAACATAACTAAAAATGACTAAGGAAAAACCAATAATTGAAAATATAGTATTTATTAGGATTGGACTATTAAAATAAAAATGGGACAGGCCTCGTATAAAAACAAAATAAGCGGGGCCCCCATAATAATAGTAATAATGTGATAGATCCGGGAATATTGTTAAGTAAATTCCATGGTCTTTCCAAAAGAATAATAAGCCGTTTGACGATATAGGCACGATTTTAAAATATACATTCCCTAATATGAGTGCACATCTAATGTGACTCAAATCTTAAATCTCGGCGAAGTCGAAACGTGTTAAAAGTCACAGGCGTACTGGTTGCGGTGTGACTCGAAATACGTTTTCGCGACGTCGCAAGCCATAAAATATTAAAAACGAAACATTGCACACATTGTAAAAAGCATATAGTGAAATCAGATAAAAACAAAAATTGCAGTTGAGCGACCGTGCTAAAACCACGGAATCCGGGAGTGCCTAACACCTTCTCCCGGGTTAACAGAATTCCTTATCCAGGTTTCTAGTTTCGCAGACTGTAATACAGAGTCATAAATTTCCTCGGTTCGAGATTAAATTGGTGACTTGGGACACCATTATTTTCCCAAGTGGCGACTCTCTGAAAAATTAAATATATTGATCCCGTTCCGACTATCCTTCAAGTAGAAAAACTCATTCCCTGATTATTATTATATCTCTTCCCGGGGTGTAGTAGTAAACAGCGGCACACATTATACGTTATGTGAAAAAAGGAGGTGTGACAGCTCTAGCGACTCTGCTGGGGAAAGTAACCCAGAACTTCGGTTTTAGGGTTTAAGAATTCGAGCTCATTAGAATCGCAGTCCTCGATATTATTTGACTTTGTTATATGCTTTGAACAACATGCTATGTGTTTTACCGCTTTGATATTGTGAAGACCCGGCCCGTTGTCATGGGAATTACCACCCCGTTATGTTGTAATTACATGTTTTAGGATTTTATATCAGTGTTAGAGTCTATCGGGTGAGTTAGGAGTGAATTGGATTGAAAATGAGGCATATAGCCTTTTTGAAGGAAACTTGAATAAGGAAAGTCAACCCGGAGTTGACTATTTAGCTAGAGGGCTCGGAATCGGATTCTGATGATTCCGTTAGTTCCAGGAGGTCATTTATGACTTAGGGGAACGATCGGAATTGAATTTGGAGGCCCGGTGTAGAAATAGGCTTGAATTGACTAAGGTTGAATTTTGGCGAAATCCGATCGGTAGGTGAGATTTTGATCCGGGGGTCGGAATGGAATTCCGACAGTTGCAGTAGCTCCGTTAGGTGATTTTGGATGTGCCTGCAAAATTTTAGGTCATTCGGGCATCGTTTAGTCGGGTTTTTGATTGATTGTGTAATTCGGAATGTTTTAAGGAATTTAGGATTGAATTCGATGTGAATTATGGGTTTTGATGTTGTTAGACGTGTTTTGAGGATTGGAGCAAGTTCGAATAAGGTATTAGGATGTGTTGGTTTGTTTGGATGGGGTCCCGGGGGCCTCGGGGTATTTTCGGATGGCTAAACGGGAGAAAATGAGGAAAATTGCAGGTTTGGGATTCTGGTTCTGTTGTTTTCGCTCCTGTGGAAATGGGGGTGCAGGAGCGAGTCCGCAGGAGCGGACAAGAGGGCGCAGGGGCGAGTGACTTCGCAGAAGCGGAATAGTCTCCGCTGAAGCGGCGTCGCGGGAGCGAAGGTGAGGCCGCAGAAGCGGTCAAGAGAGAAATGGGGGAAACCGCAGAAGCGGATTTGTTGACCGCATAGGCGAGTCCGCCGGAGCGGACTCTTGATCGCAGAGGCGGAAAGGACCGCAGGGGCGGAATGTTATCCGCAGAAACGGACCCGCAGGAGCGGTCCGTGTATCGCAGGAGCGAAAATGGCCAAATAGGCCTGGGTTCGCAGAAGCGACCAGTTGGTCGCAGAAGCGGTTCCGCAGGAGCGGAATTCTATCCGCAGAAGCGAAAATCGCAGTGAGTTAATTGTATCGAAGTTAGAAAATTTCAGAAACATTTCACACATTTGGGTCTCGGCTTAAGGAGGCGATTTGGGCGATTTTGAAGAGAAACTCAAGGGAAATCATCAGGTAATCAACTATGGACTTAAACTATGATTAGTATTGATAATATTATGCAATTATATCATGAAAATGGAGGAATTTCGGGTGATTCATGGAAGATTTAACCCTAGGCTTGAACTTTAGAAAATCAAGGTTTTGAAAGGGCAAATGGAGTCCGAATTTGGTAAAATTGATATGCTTAGACTCGTATTGAGATGAGGGTTCCGAATATGTGACTTTTGTAATTTTTCGACAAGCGTACCGAAAGTCGGGTTTTGTCAACTTTGGGAATTTTGATGTAAATTGAGTTGTATTGATTGGGTGTCGTCCCATTGGCCTAATTTGTTGTATTTCTACTGTATTTGATCAGATTCTATGCGTGCGGAGCTTGATTCTCGTGGCAAGGGAATTACGGAGTAGTCGTCGTGCCGTATTGAGGTGAGTAATAGATGTGGGTGATGACCAGCGGGTTCGAAACCCCGGTATACCACTTTGTGACGCTGTATAGCGGCGAGACACGTACTCTCTCGTGAGTGCGGGGTCGATTGTGATTGGGGACTATGGCTTAGTCCGACTTGTTGATACTGTATTATGATAAATGGGCTATTCTTGAGCCGTTGAACCTCCTTCTCGGATGGTTGCATACTATATATTGCGATATTGGCCACTCTTGAGCCGAGGAACCCCCTTCTTGGGCGGTTGAGTATACATGTGGGCCGTGAGCCAGTTATTGGATCCCGCGAGGATCGTTATCATTGTCTGTTCATATTGACATGTTAATTACTACCAGTCCGTAGCTATTTCTGTTATCATGCTATTTCCAATCTTTGGAACTTGATATTACTGTTTTCTAACTGAAAATGATAAAAGAGTTTTCAAAAACTACTTTTGAGTCTGCGAGGCTGTATTTGCATATTAGCTGACTAGTAGTGGATCGGGCTGCGCGCCGCAGCGGTATATATGTTGGATCGGACTGCACGCCGCAGTGATATTGTGCTTGGGCTGTAGGAGCCCCTCCGGAGTCTGAACCCCCACAGTGAGCACGGGTACCCAAATTGGATCGGGCTACGCGCCGTAGTGGTCATATCATGCATTGTATTGCATTTAGCTACATCTGCTAGCTGTTATACTATTTTGCTGGTACTTATTGGTACAGGTACAGTTGATATTAATTCTGTGACAGGGTATTTGACTACAGCTTTACATAGTGCTTTATTGCGGATTTCTTATCTCGCTGTCTTACCCTTGTTTATTACCACTGAGTCTGGCAGTACTCATTTTACTCCCTGCACCTTGTGTGCAGATCCAGGTACCTCTCAGCAGTGATCCAGTAGCTGTGTGAGGCGACATTTGTGGATATTCGAGGTAGCTGCAGAGTCCGCATGTAACGACCCGGCCCGTCGTTACGGGAATTACCACCCTGTTATGTTGAAATTGTATGTTTTATGCTTTTGTATCAGTGCTAAAGTCTATCGGGTGAGTTAGGAGTGAATTGGATTGAAAATGAGGCATATAGCCTTTTTGAAGGAGACTTGAATAAGGAAAGTCAACCCGGAGTTGACTATTTGGTTAGAGGGCTCGGAATCGGATTCCGATGATTCGGTTAGTTCCGGAAGGTGATTTGTGACTTAGGGGAGCGATCGGAATTGAATTTGGAGGCCCGGTGTCGAAATAGGCTTGAATTGGCTAAGGTTGAATTTTGGCGAAATCCGAACGGTAGGTGAGATTTTGATCCGGGGGTCGGAATGGAATTCCGACGATGGCAGTAGCTTCGTTAGGTGATTTTGGATGTGCCTGCAAAATTTCAGGTCATTCGGACGTCGTTTGGTCGGGTTTTTGATTGAATGCGTAATTCGGAAAGTTTTAAGAAACTTAGGCTTGAATTAGTGTGTAATTGGTAATTTTGATGTTTAGGATGGTGTTTTTATGTTATGAGAAAGTTTGAATGAGGTAATGTGATATACTGGTGGCTTTGATTGAGGTCCCGGGGGCCTCGGGGTGATTTTGGATGGCTAACGGGAATTTTTGAGTTGAAAAATGCAGCAGAAAAATTGCAGAGAAATTTTGTTCTATGCGATCGCAATGCTCTGATGCGATCGCATAGTGTTAGCTACAGTGCCCGGAGAGTTTGTTCTATGCGATCGCAATGCTCTGATGCGATCGCATAGTGTTAGCTACAGTACCCAGGATTTTGTTCTATGCAATCGCATAGTGTTAGCTACAGTGCCCGGAGAGTTTGTTCTATGCGATCGCAATGCTCCGATGCGATCGCATAGTGTTAGCTACAGTACCCAGGATTTTGTTCTATGCAATCGCATAGTGTTAGCTACAGTGCTCGGAGAGTTTGTTCTATGCGATCGCAATGCTCTGATGCGATCGCATAGTGTTAGCTACAGTACCGGACAGAATGTTAAAAACATTTCAGTCGCGAAAACAACCCATTTTTCCACCATTTTTGGCCGTTCTTGAGAGCTTTTGGACGGGAATTGAAGGGATTTCGACGGGGAATCATTGGAGGTAAGTTTTATGAGTTAAATACATGTTTTTATACAAGAATCATCCATGGAATTCATGAATCTATAGCTAAAAATCAAGAAAATAGGGCTTGGAGCAAAAACCTTAAATTTAGGATTTGAAGGACCATTTGTGGTCCGAATTGGGAGTTCTTGGTATGTACGGACTCGTGGCGAGATGAGGATTCCGAAAATGTGAATTTCAGAATTTTTCGAGATGTGGGCCCGGGGCTCGGGTTTTGTCAATTTCGTGATTTTTGATATTTTTCGAGTTCTTTCGATTGGGTTATGTTCCATTAGCCTATTTTGATATATTTGTACTGATTTTGGCTAGTTTGACGTGCGTGGATGCCGGTCCGAGGAGCTAAGGCGTCGCGAGCATGAAGCTTCTACCGGTTCGAGGTGAGTGGTAGTAGTAAATAATGTACCGAGGGTTTGAAACCCCGTACTAGCACTTCACAGTGCTATATTGAGATGAGACACGCGTTCTATGACGGGCGTGGTGACATTGTGATTGGGGGTTCGGACTTAGTCCTTCCCGACTAATAGTATACCGTGTGTTATGACTGATAATAAGTTTATAACTGTGCAATTGGGCTGATAGCCATGTTTGGGGCCTTGTGCCGATCTGTAGAGCATTAGGGAACCTATAGAGCTAGGTGACCCTTATAATGTGTTGGAAGCATACACTCAGCCATAGCTCTAGCCGTATAGTATAATATGAGCCCGTACTAGATGTGTACATTGAGAGAGATTATCTAGGGTGGAATTCTCTATTCTAGCTGAGCGGGCTTGAAAGGCCAAGTCTATACCGATTGAGATGAGACAGGGTCAAAGACCCACTATGAGATGTTATATTGGGCCTGAAAGGCCAAGTCTATATTGACTGAGACAGGGTCAAAGACCCACTATGAGATGTTATATGGGCCTGAAAGGCCAAGTCTATACCGATTGAGATGAGACAGGGTCAAAGACCCACTATGAGATGTTATATTGGGCCCGAAAGGCCAAGTCTATATTGACTGAGACGTGGTCAAAGACCCACTATGAGATGTTATATTGGGCTCGAAAGGCCAAGTCTATATTGATCGAGACAGGGTCGAGGACCCACCGTGATATATTATATCGGGCCCGAGAGGCCAAGTATATATTGATCGGGATAGGGTCGAGGACCCATTATGAGGTAGTATATATATATACCTACATTGGATCGGGCCGCACGCCGCAGCAGTATATATGTTGGATCGTATTGCACGCCGCAGTAATATACATGTGATATACATGTAATATACATGCGGGACGGACTGCACGCCGCAGTATTATTGCGCTTGGGCTGTAGGAGCCCCTTCGGAGTCCGAGTCTGCACACATTCCAGTGAGCGCTGGTATATTATGGGATCGGGCTGCACGCCGCAGCAGTATAATTATACATGTATATATATATATATTGGATCGTACTGCACGCCGCAGTGATATATGGTGGACCTGGCTGCATGTCATAGCACCATAGCGCTTGGGCCTAGGGAGCCCCTCCGAAGTCTGTATACACCCCCAGTGAGCGCCGTCGACGTTAAATGGAGCGGGCTGCGCGCCGCAGCGATATATGTATTGGAGCGGGCTGCGCGCCGCAGCGGTATATGTATTGGAGCGGGCTGCACGCCGCAGCATTATACTTATTAATATCCTTTTAAATACGTAAATACTTATGTGTTATAGACAAATGTATATGTCTCTATATATTGAGATGGCTGTACACTGTAGTGGTACGAGTGAGGATGTGGTCAGTGTGGGACCCAGTTGAGATGGATATGGACTGGAGATCAGAGAACTCATTGTAGTGATGACTTACCTGTGGGGGTTTGCCTTAGAACTGTTTAGTGACAGTACAGGAGTTCTTACTTCCAGTTATTATTTATTATTGCTGCTCACTGAGTTGAAATATACTCACCCCACTCCCCTGCATTTTTGTGTGCAGATATACAGGTTCAGAAGGGCAGTTGAGCTGTCGCAACTGCTTTATTATCCCCGTTCTGTGGAGACTTCGAGGTAGCTGCCGACGTCCGCAGGACCCGATATCCCTTCCTACTGTCTTTGATTATGAATTGTTATTTCTTTCCGCTTTGAGCTTTGGTTGTAAACCGTATTACACTTATGTTCTGTAGAGGCTCATGACTCTTGACCCTTCGGTCTATGGGAGTTGGTATGCGTTGGGACTTGGTTTCCCCGTTTTTGATATATCCATTATTGTTAAATTACAATTGTTATGTTTGAATGGGATAAAGCGAGCTCATAGCTCTATGATTGTTGTTGATTGGTCGGGCTGGCCTAGCAGATGTGCTGGGCGCCATCACGACCGGATTCGGGGTCGTGACAAGTTGGTATCAGAGCCTAGGTTTACTAGGCCTCGTGAGTCTTGAGCCGGTTAGTAGAGTCTTGTGGATCGGTACGGGGACGCCTGTACTTATCCTCGGGAGGCTGCGAACCTTTAGGAAACACTTCACACTTCTTGGAATTCTTATCGTGCGTACTTGATTCGGCTTGAGGTTCACTTTTTGAAATTCCCTCCACACACATGTGTACGCATCGAGCGCTCTGTAATATAAATTGCCTTATGGCTTGTGATTCCCCGAACGAGGGGCGAGATATAATCCCTGTGAATTCATGTTGGGCCAGTCGGGAGGACTTGAGGCCAGATCTTTGTCTATGGCTTGAGCACCAAGGTACTAATTTCGCGAGCCGGTATTATGAAGTGCATACGATCGGTATTGGTCTTTATTGTGATTTGATATATAGCCCTAGCTATGGGCGTGAGAAATATTTTCATCGCCTCTTAATTGGAAGGTAAAGTGCCTTATGTGTAGCGGAACGAGTTCAAACTCGGGAAGACTAAAGTGATTATGCTATGTGTATCCTGGTGGAAGGTATTGTACCGAGATGCTAAATTGAGGCGAGGTAAGTGGATTGACTCTCATGTGTAATTGAAAGGTATTTGATATATGTTATGATTCGAGCAGGTGCAGTACATGCTCAGGTATAATTGTGATAATATGATTTGTATAGTATTGAGATTTAATGTTGTTGAAATACATTGTGATGTTTTGTTGAGTTGTGGATGTATTGTCAGAATGGTTTGGTGATTCTCTGGCAGGTGGATAGGCCAATTTACAAAGGAAACTCTGCCGAAATTTTTGGAAAATCCGGGACTTAGAAAAGATTTTGCCACCTAAAGAGGGGGCGTAACTGTTGTGTGTGAATGAATGCAAGAATTGCAAAAGGGTTAATATTTCTGATGATTCGAATCTCCACCGAAGCTTGTAAATGACTGAGTTTAATCTAACTAGAACTTTGTGGCATCATTTGAGTAATAATGATATGAGTGGTTGAAAGTGCTTTGATGAATGACTTCGAGCTAAGTTGGGGAGGTTGTTATTGATTATCCGATTGCACTGTCGTGTGCTGTGTTGGCTCTGTCTCTAGGTATGTTGGGAAATTTTGATAAAGGCTTATGGTGCTTCGTAGATTTGAAGAAATACTAGGATGTTTTGAACTACTGTTGGTAGAGAATGTTCGGTGTATAGAAAAGAAAGATAGCTGATTGTATCTGTAAGTAATCATGTTCTGCGATGTCGGAGTTCTAACAAAAAACGAGTGGTTCTACTCAATAGGACAGTTGAATTACAGCTGAATAAGGGTGAATGATGCCCGAGAATGGTTTTGCAGTGTTCAGATTTTGCTTGTAACAGTCAGGTGCCTTAAGATTGTGCATGGGGCTAAAGATGATGGTTTCGTTAGAAGAGATCGGTACTTGTGTTATATTATGTGAATGATGGGATTCTATGTAATCCGTATTGGAAGGTAATGATAACGAATTCAAATCGCAAGAGGTTCTTCAAAATAAAGCATTGTAGGATGTGATCCTTCTGGGAAATATTGAGAGAGTATTCAGTGGCCTATATGTCTTAGACCATGTGGTCTTATGTACGAGTCTCGTGTGGAATGAGTTGATGTGTTATGGTGCTACAATAATGGCTAATATTAAATTAAAGATGAATTAGAAAGGAAACTGGATAAAAGGGAACAACTTGTTAATAAACCAGAATGGTATGAAAAGGAATACGACTAATTCCTGGTATATGGTCGAAGTAATGAGTCTTACAGATATTGTGCAGCAAAGCTTTTGAGAGCTGGCAGTTGTGTAACTTGATATGGGTATAAGGACTCAGTCCTGGCGGTTTAATTTATGCAATGTAATTGGGAGAAAGAGTTTGCGATGTGTTATACCGTAGTTTGAAAATGAGTGTATTTTTCCTGTTGGTATACAAGGCTGAGAATGTGTAATGAGTTTTCTCTATATGGGATCATGAAAGCCCTTGACGAGTTGAGTGCGCCGATGTTTGCAGCGGAGGAAAGGGATATGAATTTCCATGTTGTCTTAGTGTGATATGGTATACGCGATGTGTTATGGAAAGTTGATAATGGCATATTCAAGGTTTTAAGATCAGTTCATAATATATGGGAAGTCAATAAAATTATTGAGCAGCGCGGACGGCTGCAGGTGATTCAAGAATTGATCTTTCTGATGATTTAAGAAAATGGTACTACTATTCTAGTAATTTGGCAGGGTATATGGTGCAAATGGACAAGGTAATGTAAATTGATAATATGTAGTAGTATGGTGGTATTTTCTCGTTGGATCGACTGTAATAATTGAGTCGTTGATGACATAGTGAAATTTATGAATGGCTTTCGTGGTATGAATGGACGCTTGAGGTGCGTTATGTAATCGTACGGTGAAGTACGGAATCAGGCATAGTGATTCCTGTGTTATGTATGTGTTGGAGACTAGAAGTTCTCGTAACCCGCCTACGTAGCGGTGGTATATCGTGTGTATCGGCACAGTGTAGCGGTTATCGGAAATTGGAAGCCCTAGTGGCTATCTCGTCACTTAATATGACGAATTTGAATAATGATATATGATTGCAGGCTGGTTGTCATAAGTCAGACTGTCTAGACTAATGTGATATGGACTATGTCAGAAACATGTCGCAAACTGCATGGCAGAGCGCATCAGATCATGCTCCAGCAGGGTGGATGTACCCTAGGGCCAGTGGACGGCTGGTAGGTATTTCATTGTCAGTTGGGCCTTCGTGGTGGATGTCAGTGTAGAGGTATCTACCATTGATTCGGTTCCGGTATTGAGGAACTTTGTCGGATGAGTTTCATGTGACCGAGCTCGAGGCTATATAAATACATGTTTGTTGCAATGAGCAACTTGAGTCGATGTGCATTCCCTTTTGCTAGATTTATACGTGGATCGGGTGGCACGCCGCCACATGTATAGTATCTGGATCGGGTGGCACGCCGCCACATGTATAGTATCTGGATCGGGTGGCACGCCGCCACAGGTATGCTATTGGAATGGGTTGCGCGCCGCAACGGTGTGATGTGGGAAATATAGCTTCCTATATGTACCTTGTATACAATACTTCCTCTCTTCTGAGGAATAGTCCGTATTGGGTATCGCTCGGGGAATAGCACATCGGTTGTGTCCATTCAGGATTCGATAGTATATACTAAATGTATCACCGCGTGTGATTGATCGCTTGAGTCGGACCTAAATATGTGTGTGGCTGACCGTTTTGAGCATTTCGACTTGAGATGCTCCATGGGTAATAGTGTTTGGATAGAATCATGAGTTGTGGCAAGGCCACGTGATGTTATGACCTTTCGAGGAGGATTCAGGCACTCTAATCCTATGATGTGAGACAAGAATCTCAGTTATGTGTTGTGATGGTATGGAAGAATTTGAATTATGGCTTTTTGTGCGAGTCAGTTGTCAGGATTCGAGTGTGTTCGGATCGTTCTTATTGGAGCCTGTGTTGTGCTCGTTGTGGCCTAGGCCGATGCTGAGGTGTCATGTTACCAGTGTGGTGTGTTATAACCGAAATGATCATTCAAGTCATTAATGAGAGCGAGCATATATGATTTCAGCTCGTTAGAAAGGTAATATCGAGGTTTGGCTCCGAAACTTATTGTGGTATCAATTTTAAAAGAGAAATAGATTCACGAATGGTTGACCCGAGAGATGGGTTCGATATATCGCGTGTTCGGTTACCGTGGGCATGATATGAAGGTGTTGGAACAAAACTCTATCTAATGAAAAGGGTTTTTCAGTTGGTATTTGGTTATCGTGATTAGAGACTATTGTCTCGAGCGATTGGGTTGTTTGATACATCATATGATCTCACCCGGAGTGGTGAGTGTGGGTTATTGCAGTGGATTCTAGTGTATCGTGAATATAGACATGGGATTAGCAATTGGGATATGATTTCGGAAAGTGCAATGTGATTTATGGTTCGGATGGTCTGTGAAATTTTGACTATAGGGTGTTTTCGGACTTATGTGAGATAGGATGACGTATGATCACCGAATATATGCTGGGTAAGGTCATTCAGTTATTGAGTTGCTTCTAGTACCACTCTGGTACGCTCGAGGACGAGCGATTGTTTAAGTTGGGGAGAATGTAACGACCCGGCCCGTCGTTACGGGAATTACCACCCTGTTATGTTGAAATTGTATGTTTTATGCTTTTGTATCAGTGCTAAAGTCTATCGGGTGAGTTAGGAGTGAATTGGATTGAAAATGAGGCATATAGCCTTTTTGAAGGAGACTTGAATAAGGAAAGTCAACCCGGAGTTGACTATTTGGTTAGAGGGCTCGGAATCGGATTCTGATGATTCGGTTAGTTCCGGAAGGTGATTTGTGACTTAGGGGAGCAATCGGAATTGAATTTGGAGGCCGGGTGTAGAAATAGGCTTGAATTGGCTAAGGTTGAATTTTGGCGAAATCCGAATGGTAGGTGAGATTTTGATCCGGGGGTCGGAATGGAATTCCGACAGTGGCAGTAGCTTCGTTAGGTGATTTTGGATGTGCCTGCAAAATTTCAGGTCATTCGGACGTCGTTTGGTCGGGTTTTTGATTGAATGCGTAATTCGGAAAGTTTTAAGAAACTTAGGCTTGAATTAGTGTGTAATTGGTAATTTTGATGTTTAGGATGGTGTTTTTATGTTATGAGAAAGTTTGAATGAGGTAATGTGATATACTTGTGGCTTTGATTGAGGTCCCGGGGGCCTCGGGGTGATTTCGGATGGCTAACGGGAATTTTTGAGTTGAAAAATGCAGCAGAAAAATTGCAGAGAAATTTTGTTCTATGCGATCGCAATGCTCTGATGCGATCGCATAGTGTTAGCTACAGTGCCCGGAGACTTTGTTCTATGCGATCGCAATGATCTGATGCGATCGCATAGTGTTAGCTACAGTACCCAGGATTTTGTTCTATGCAATCGCATAGTGTTAGCTACAGTGCCCGGAGAGTTTGTTCTATGCGATCGCAATGCTCTGATGCGATCGCATAGTGTTAGCTACAGTACCCGGGATTTTGTTCTATGCAATCGCATAGTGTTAGCTACAGTGCCCGGAGAGTTTGTTCTATGCGATCGCAATGCTCCGATGCGATCGCATAGTGTTAGCTACAGTACCGGACAGAATGTTAAAAACATTTCAGTCGCGAAAACAACCCATTTTTCCACCATTTTTGGCCGTTCTTGAGAGCTTTTGGACGGGAATTGAAGGGATTTCGACGGGGAATCATTGGAGGTAAGTTTTATGAGTTAAATACATGTTTTTATACAAGAATCATCCATGGAATTCATGAATCTATAGCTAAAAATCAAGAAAATAGGGCTTGGAGCAAAAACCTTAAATTTAGGATTTGAAGGACCATTTGTGGTCCGAATTGGGAGTTCTTGGTATGTACGGACTCGTGGCGAGATGAGGATTCCGAAAATGTGAATTTCAGAATTTTTCGAGATGTGGGCCCGGGGCTCGGGTTTTGTCAATTTCGTGATTTTTGATATTTTTCGAGTTCTTTCGATTGGGTTATGTTCCATTAGCCTATTTTGATATATTTGTACTGATTTTGGCTAGTTTGACGTGCGTGGATGCCGGTCCGAGGAGCTAAGGCGTCGCGAGCATGAAGCTTCTACCGGTTCGAGGTGAGTGGTAGTAGTAAATAATGTACTGAGGGTTTGAAACCCCGTACTAGCACTTCACAGTGCTATATTGAGATGAGACACGCGTTTTATGACGGGCGTGGTGACATTGTGATTGGGGGTTCGGACTTAGTCCTTCCCGACTAATAGTATATTGTGTGTTATGACTGATAATAAGTTTATAACCGTGCAATTGGGCTGATAGCCATGTTTGGGGCCTTGTGCCGATCTGTAGAGCATTAGGGAACCTATAGAGCTAGGTGACCCTTATAATGTGTTGGAAGCATACACTCAGCCATAGCTCTAGCCGTATAGTATAATATGAGCCCGTACTAGATGTGTACATTGAGAGAGATTATCTAGGGTGGAATTCTCTATTCTAGCTGAGCGGGCCTGAAAGGCCAAGTCTATACCGATTGAGATGAGACAGGGTCAAAGACCCACTATGAGATGTTATATTGGGCTTGAAAGGCCAAGTCTATATTGACTGAGACAGTGTCAAAGACCCACTATGAGATGTTATATTGGGCCTGAAAGGCCAAGTCTATATTGAGTGAGACAGGGTCAAAGACCCACTATGAGATGTTATATTGGGCCTGAAAGGCCAAGTCTATATTGACTGAGACAGGGTCAAAGACCCACTATGAGATGTTATATTGGGCCTGAAAGGCCAAGTCTATATTGACTGAGACAGGGTCAAGGACCCACCGTGATATATTATATTGGGCCTGAGAGGCCAAGTCTATACTGACAGGGATAGGGTCGAGGACCCACTATGAGTTATTATATATGTACCTATATTGGATCGGGCTGCGCGCCGCAGCACTATATGTATTGGATCAGACTGCACGTCGCAGTAATGTATATGTGGATTGGACTACACGCCGCAGTGATATACATGTGGAACGGACTGCACGCCGCAGTATTATTGCGCTTGGGCTGTAGGAGCCCCTTCGGAGTCCGAGTCCGCACACATTCTCAGTGAGCGCTGGTGTATATCATGGGATCGGGCTACACGCCGCAGCAGTATAGTTATATATATATATATATATATATTGGATCGGACTGCACGCCGCAGTAATATATGTGTGGATCGGGCTGCACGCCGCAGTATAATAGTGCTTGGGCCTAGGGAGCCCCTCCGAAGTCTGTATACACCCCCAGTGAGCGCCGTCGACGTTAAATGGAGCGGGCTGCGCGCCGCAGCGGTATATGTATTGGAGCGGGCCGCGCGCCGCAGCGGTATATGTATTGGAGCGGGCTGCACGCCGCAACATTATACTTATTAATATCCTTATAAATACGTAAATACTTATGTGTTATAGACAAATGTATATGTCTCTATATATTGAGATGGCTGTACACTGTAGTGGTACGAGTGAGGATGTGGTCAGTGTGGGACCCAATTGAGATGGATATGGACTGGAGATCAGAGAACTCATTGTAGTGATGACTTACCTGTGGGGGTTTGCCTTAGAACTGTTTAGTGACAGTACAGGAGTTCTTACTTCCAGTTATTATTTATTATTGCTGCTCACTGAGTTGAAATATACTCACCCCACTCCCCTGCATTTTTGTGTGCAGATATACAGGTTCAGAAGGGCAGTTGAGCTGTCGCAACTGCTTTATTATCCCCGTTCTGTGGAGACTTCGAGGTAGCTGCCGACGTCCGCAGGACCCGATATCCCTTCCTACTGTCTTTGATTATGAATTGTTATTTCTTTCCGCTTTGAGCTTTGGTTGTAAACCGTATTACACTTATGTTCTGTAGAGGCTCATGACTCTTGACCCTTCGGTCTATGGGAGTTGGTATGCGTTGGGACTTGGTTTCCCCGTTTTTGATATATCCATTACTGTTAAATTACAATTGTTATGTTTGAATGGGATAAAGCGAGCTCATAGCTCTATGATTGTTGTTGATTGGTCGGGCTGGCCTAGCAGTGTGCTGGGCGCCATCACGACCGGATTCGGGGTCGTGACACCGCAGGACCCGATATTCCTTCTCACTGTCTCTTGATTTTGTATTGACTTTTCTTTCCGCACTTGGTATCTTGTAAACCTTTATACACGCATGTTCAGTAGAGGCTCATGACTCTTGACCCTTCGGTCTATGGGAGTTGATGTATTATGGGACTTGGTTCCCCGTTTTCGTTATATGTATCGCTATTGCTTCGTGAATTAATATGCTTAAATGGGCTAAAGAGAGCTTCTAGCTCCGTTGTTGATATTGATTGGTCAGGCTGGCTTAGCAATGTGGTGGGCGCCATCACGACCGGATTTGGGGTCGTGACAGATATTATATGGATTGTATATATAAATTGTGCCGAAAAACCCTTCTCTTCTTCACCTCCGGGGATGTTCTTACTGGTTGAGACTCCCCTTTCTGTTAAGTCACACCTAAATTGAGAAACAGAGGCCGGATAAGTTACAAAGCCGATTGACTCCGCGAGTCACCTGTACGTAGCCTCCTCCTCGATTCGAGTTGTCTACTCGGGTACACGGTCTAGCACCATATGAAACCATAAGATATTGAACATAGGTCTAGGACGATTATTTGCATCATAACTGACTTAGGGGACTCAACACAGGGGTTGGATCCGTCTAGGACAGGTGACCCGGTAATTAAAGATCGAGCATACTATGTGTTGCATTTTTAATTGTCTTTGATCGTTATGCGGACCGGCAAAATTCCCGAGAGTAGAAAGTGAATATTCGAAAATGAAAATGAAAAAAAAGAGAGATAGAACTAGTGATAAAAGAGTTGTTGTAAAATTTGGAAATTTGGAAAATGAGAAAAAATGGCTTTGTTGAAATAATTAGTCAAAATAATTTGACCGAACTACGCAGGTTTGATTCTCGCCACTAGGTGAGATATGTAGGCAACCCTCATCGGGTCCAACCACCCCTTTCAAAAAATCAAAAAAAATGTCTGTTTAATTTTGTCAATAAACCAAAGTGATGCCATTTTTGAAAATAGCCGAATGTTCCGAAAGGACGCCGGAAGGCTGTTTGTGCAAAAATGGCCACTTTGAAATCTTTTCTTTTTCTTTTTGAATAATAGCCTTGAAATATTCCATGTGAAAATGTTGAAAGGCCATAGCCGCAAAATCAAGTTCGGGTTCATACCCCTTTTGCAAAAATAACCCAAAAAAAATGTCAAATTTTTGATTTTTGATTTTGTTATAAATAAGTCGGGTGATACTATTCTTGCTTAAAATAAGCCGAATGTCCCTCAAAAGGACGCTGGAAGGCCGTTTTTGCAAGATTAGCCACTTTGAGTCATTTTATATAATTTGCGGGCATAGCCTTGAAAAATCCCTCGCGGAAATGTTGAAAGGCCGTATCCGAAAAATCAAGGTTGAGTCATCACTCAACTTTGCAAAAATAACCACTTTATCAAATAAGCCATTACATGGCCGGAATTTTTGCTGAAATAGCCACATTTTTGCATTTTAATTTCCTCAGTCTTGTGTTGGCCTGTGTCGGTGCTGAACGATGCCCCCATAGGCCCCAGGATAGAAATTTTGAATTTGTATCTTCTTAAATAAAATTTTGTAAAAAATAGCCACTTTGTCTAAATAAGCCATTACATGGCCAATTTATGGAAAATAGTCTTGTGTTGGTTTATGGCGATGCCGAACGATGCCCCATGAGCCCCAAGATGAGAAAAATTTTCAAGTTTATTTTCTCAAATTTGTTTTTTTGCAAAACTAGCCATTTTGCCAAATAAGCCATTACATGGCCAATTTTGTAGAAATAGTCATAATTGACACTAAAAATATTTTTAATCTTGTAGAAATCTCTAGCATAAGATGTGAAAGTTCTTATCAAAGTTTGAAGTTGGAGTCAGCTTCTCCAATTTTTCTTCAAAGAGAACAAAAAAAATCAAATAAATATCTCTTTATTCTTGCATTAATTTGCAAGAACTACGCTCGGTCTGATACATGCGGGGTCATGATACGTAGGCAATCCACATAGGATTCGACCATATCCATAACCAAAAAGAAAAAAAAATGAAAACTACAAAAAGAAAAAAAGGGAAAAAACCGCAAAAAATAGCAGAAAAACAAAGGAAATCAATAAGAGAAATGCTTTAACGATAACGTGGTGGTTTCGTTTTGTTAATACAGAAAGTTGAGGTGGTTGGTTGTGGTAAACTGGAAAACAAGATCAAAGGAAAATGATAACCGACATCGAATCTGTTACGAGTGCTCAAGAGACTCTGGGTCAAAGAATTCAACAAGGGTCTAACTGAGGTTGAGGAAAATAGAACACTGAAACAACAAATGAGTCAAGCATGGGCCAATGGCCAGGGATAGCCTTCTCATGAATCATAATTTTCTATACAGCAGGAACAATACCACTTTCCCGAGTACCACTCATACTCGTTTGATCTTCCTGTGAACATCGAGAAGCCTACCGGAAAGAAGGTACAAGAAGAAATGGCCCAAAGATTGAAAAGATTAGAACAACAGCTGAAAACACACACAAGAAATGGCAGGCCAAAAGAATGTTGCTTTCCGAGATCTATGTATGTTCCCGGATGCTCACTTGCCGCCTGGTTTCAAGATTCCCAAATTTGAAAAGTACGATGGACGTGGAAACCCATAGCTCACCTGAAAAGGTATTGCAACCAATTGAGAGGTGTGGTAAGAAATGAAGAATTGCTTATGGCTTATTTTGGGGAAAGCCTCTCGGGAGTAGCATCTGAATGGTTTTGGGATCAAGACGCATCTGGTTGGTACGTTTGGGATGACATGGCACGAGCCTTTGTCAAACTATTTCAATACAATATCGACGTCACCCCAAACCGCATTTCCCTTTCTAAACTGAAAAAGAAACCAACTGAAAGTTTTAGGGAATATGCCATCAAATGGATAGAGCAGGCAGCGAGAGCTAAGCCACCCATAAATGATCACGAGTTGGCCACTGTTTTCCTTCGGGCTCAAGAGCCGGATTACTTTCAAAACATGATATCTGCAGTTGGTCAATCATTTGAAGAAATAATCAAAATGGGAGAAATAGTGGAAGATGGTCTTAAGACAGGCAAAATTATAAGTCAAGCAACTCTCAAAGATGCAGCTCAGGATGTCCAAAGTGAATTTAGCGATGTGAATGGTAGGGATGAAAAAATCATGATGATATCGGGGTCGAGAAGAGGTCCTATGAGAACATCTCGAAGGTATATGCAACGTCATCAGGTTTTCCATGACCCTCTTAAGCATTACTTCCCGCCTAAGATCCCTCCATACTCTGTTGATCCAGTCCAATATGTTGCCCAACCCTCAAAACACCCAAGAAAGCGAGCCCGAACATCACAAAATATTTACCAGCCTCCGCAAAATTTTTAACTACCTTATAACCCACATCAAAGCCAGCGGTATGGAAAGGAACAAAAGTTGAAAGATAATTTTACACTAATAGGAGAGTCCTATGCAAGCTTGTTTGAGAAGTTAAAACACCATGGCACGATTGCACCCATCACTCCAAATCGGGTGGACCGACGTGCGAGAAGTTTTGACTCATCCAAAAGGTGTGAATACCACTCCAATGCTCTGGGGCATGATGTTGAAAGTTTTCGAGATTTGAAAAGAGAGATAGAAAGAATGATTCAGGAAGGAATGATTGCGGTCCAAGACAGTGGTATCCAGAACATTGCAGAGAACCTTTTACCTACACAAGACGGAGCACATTTTGTGGGGATGATGCCCAGTAACGTGAGTGAGGAGAATCTTCTTAGGAAATCGTCAACTGAAGTTGAAGATATTGAAACAGTTAATGGTCTTGGCAACATTAATACAGAACTCAGTGGCTAAGATGCCATGCTTGTCAATTAGGAAGGCGCTCCATCTCTTGGAGTCTTGGTGGTTTATTTTGGTGTCATTTCTGTTGTCCGGATTATTTCACGGTTGTAATCCGGACGTTGTCTTGAGAGTCAAAACCCTTCTATCTTTGCTTTGTTTAGTAATAAAAATTGTTTAGTGCCGTCTAGGTTTGTAATTCTAAGTCTAATCTGTTCATTTTGTTGATCGTCTTGTTGTTTCAACCCATTAGTTTAATACAACTCTCCGTTTCCCGTCATTCCTAGTCATTCCATTTCTAATCATTATACAAATTTTTTTTCATATTGATTTTAGTGACATGACATGCACATAATTCTCGGCCTGATTTTAAAAGACAATTTAGCAATGAAACAATGTTGAAGATGTAATAATACTCGGAAGAAACAAAAACATATTGGAATATTGTGAAGGCTGAATCAAGTGAAACTGGAAAACAGAACATAAATAAATGCCGTGGAAATTCATCCTACTTTATCGGTTAAAGCCAAAAGCAAGAGTACCTCAAGACTAAAGGAACCATTCGTGGTATCGAGATTGTTGCCCAATGGCACTAAGAATCGGCAAATATAGAAGGCAAATATGTGGATCATGTCGAAAGGTATTTGTTGTACTTGGTATGCTTTGAAGATTGGAATGACGGAGGCATTACATTCTACTATCCAAACACATTATCCATTGTTACCCCTTTGAGCTCTATTATATTTTCTTTCATATCCCTCTTTCGGAATCAACAACAAAAATTTAGGATTGAGCGGTGAAATCATATGGAGAAATAAAAGAAAGGAGAAAAGAAGAGAAAAAGAAAGAAGAAAAGAAGAAAAAAAAAAGAAAAAGAAAAGAAAGAAGAATGCAAAGAAAATAAGAAAAAAAAAGAAAAGAAAACAAAAGAAAAAGAAAAGAAAATAAAGAAAAGAACACAAAGGAGAAAAATCGGGAGAAGTCAAATTGCAACAAGGAAGCGATCTTACGATCCGAACTATGTTTGACTTGATCCCGAAAGGGTACGTAGGCAGCCTCACTGAGGTTCAGTCACAATAAAAGAAAAATTCAAGAATCCCCAAGAATGAAACTGGGGCAGAAGTTATGGTTGTTGAAGAAATACAATTCCGAAAGTTGAAATCTTTAACCCACGTTGAAATATTTTGAGCCTTTATATCCATCTTTCTGAATCCCATCCAAAAGCCTGCATTACGGTCCAAAGAAAGTCCTTCCGATCAATCTTCAAGAAATGCCGAGTCAAGCAAGCAAAGGTGAATCACATCAGGGGCAACACCCCAGTCCAAACAAAGGAAAATGAAGAATTCAAGAAATGATGAGAACCACCGCGGGACTACAAGATGAGAGAAATCAAAATGAGAGAATCTTATTGGTGAAAACCCTCACAGGCACCGTAAGGCGACACTGAGTTGAGAGAAAAATCAAAATGAGAGAGGCTTGATGGTGAAAACCCTATGGGCACTACAAGTCGACTAAGGATTATAAATCAGATTGGGCAAATGGAGTATTGAAGACCAGTTTCACAGAAAATTGCAACAAGAGTTGAACATCAGATTTGCTACGCAGAAAAGGCTAAAAATGCATGTCAAGGTCGCTAGACTCGGTATTCACATCCGATAGGTCATTCTTCTGTAGATTTCTTGTTAGGAATTGTATTTTCCTTTCTCTTTATTCTTCACACCTTGTTTTACCCTCCCTCTTATTGAGTCTTTCGGGTCATAACAAGTAAAGAAATGATTTCAAAATTTGCCACCAAGCTTTCCAATTGCACAAGATGGGATTTGGCCAACACATCAATTGTCGTAAGATTTAAACAAAAAGAGCAACATGTGCAATGAAGCGGGTAACAATTAAAAATGTTTTGGTGTTCATGGGAGACACAAAGGTCGGCAAAGTGCCAACTCGGGAACAATGTAACAAGTGGAAATTCGAACGGAGAGGAAGTATATCTTCTGACAAAGGAAGGTGTCAGTCAAGCAACATTCAAGGTCTTCAAATGAAATCACTGAAGGAAAAAGAAACTTTACGAGATCTGTCAAGAAAGGAACAACATACATGCCGTAAGGGAGGCGGGTTTTGAACAAAGAAGAAGTGAAAATGGATAGTCGGTGAACATGCAAGGCATTCAAATGGAAAACAGTCGCTATCAAAGTTCAAGGCCACAACCAACCACCGCATTTTAAACTGGCAGATTTTTCCTTATTTTGAAATAGGGACAAAAGATATTCTACAAGAGAATTATCAAACTGGGGCAGAGAATTTTCTGTCACATTGAAAATTTTCTTGAAATCGGGTAGTCATTTGAAGAGCATGAAGGTAAATACAGTTGTTTTTGATGGTGGACAATTCAAGTTGAAAGGTATATAAAACAAGTTTCAGAGGATGATAAGAATCAAAATCTTAGTATGTTGAATCTTTCACCAAAGATGAAAATCTTAGTCCGATGAATTTTCACCTAAGATAAAAGGATAAAATCTTAGTCTGTTGAAATTTTCTCCTAAGATAAAAAGTCTTAGTCTTATGAATTTTTCACCTAAGATAAAAGGAAAGAATCTTAGTCTGTTGAAACTTTCTCCTAAGATGAAACTTAGTCAGATGAATTTTTCACCTAAGATAAAGGAATAATTTGAAAACAAAAAGGGAAAAGAGAAAGTTGGAAAAAGAAAGGCAAAAGTTGAAAAAGAAAGGAAAGATTGTTGAATTTGAAAGAATTAAGTAAGTCTGAATTGAAAATGGACCCAGTGTGAAGAATTATCTCTTGGAGTCATAATCTCAGTCCGATGGATCTTCCCTCTTAAGACAACACAGAAAATGGACCCAGTCTGATGAATTATCTCATGGAGTCATAATCTCAGTCCGATGGATCTTTCTCCTGAGACTACATGGGAAATGGACATAGTCCAATGAGAATCAAAATCTTTGTCTGTTGAAACTTTCTCCTAAGATAAAAATCTTAGTCTGATGAATTTTTCCACCTAAGATAAAGGTAAAATTGTCACGACCCCAAATCCGGTCGTGATGGCGCCCAGCACACTGCTAGGCCAGCCTGACCGATCAACAACAATTACGGAGCTAGAAGCTCGCCTTGTCCCATTTAAGCATAACAAATTATAAGACATCAATGATAAATATATCAAAACAGGGAACCAAGTCCCAACGCACGCCAACTCCCATAGACCGAAGGGTCAAGAGTCATGAGCCTCTAATGAACATAAGTGAAATAATGGTTTACAAGATACCAAGTGCGGAAAGAAATATCAATACAGAATCAAAAGACAGTAAGAAGGAATATCGGGTCCTGCGGACTCTGCAGCTACCTCGAATATCCTACGGATGTCGCCTCGAACAACTACCGGATCACTGCTGAGAGGTACCTGGATCTGCACACAAGGTGCAGGGAGTAAAATGAGTACCGCCAGACTCAGTGGTAATAAACAAGGGTAAGACAGCGCAAATAAGAAATCCGCAATAAAGCACTATGTAAAGCTATAATCAGCTACCTTGTCATAAAATCAATATCAACTGTACCTGTACTATCAAGTACCAGCAAAATAGTATAACAACTATCGGATGTAGCTAAATGCAATGCAATGCATGATATGACCGCTACGGCGCGTAGCCCGATCCAATTTGGGTACCCGTGCTCACCTGTGGGGGTTCAGACTCCGGAGGGGCTCCTACAGCCCAAGCACAATATCAATGCGGCGTGCAGTCCGATCCAACATATATACTGCTGCGGCGCGCAATCCGATCCACTACTAGTCAGCTAATATGCAATCACAGCCTCGCAGGCTCAAAAGTAGTTTGAAACATCTTTTATCATTTTTCAGTTGAAAACAGAAATATCAAGTTCCAGAGATTAGAAATAGCATGATAACAGAAATAGCTACGGACTGGTAGTAAACTAGCATGTCAATATCACAAGACAATGATGACGATCCTCGCGGGATCCAATAACTGGCTCACAGCCCACAAGTATACTCAACCGTCCAAGATAGAGGTTCAACGGCTCAAGAGTAGCCAATATCTCAATATAGTATGCAACCATCCGAGAAGGAGGTTCGACGGCTCAAGAATAGCCTAATATCATAACACAGTGCCATCAAATCGGAGTAAGCCATAGTCCCCAATCACAATCAATCCCGCACTCACATGGGAGTACGTGTCTCGCCGCTATACAGCGTCACAAAGTGGTTTACCGGGCTTTCGAACACGCTGGTCATCACCCACATCTATTACTCACCTCAATACAGCTCGACGACTAGTCCGCGATGCCCTTGACATGAGAATCAAGCTCCGCACGCGTAGAATCTGATCAAATATAGTGGAAATACATCAAATTAGGCCAATGGGACATAACCCAATCGAAAGAACTCGAAAAATACTCAAAAACACGAAATTGGCAAAACCCGAGCCCCGGGCCCACATCTCGGAAAATTTTGAAATTCATATTTCCGGAATCCTCGTCTCGCCACGAGTCCGTACATATAAAATTTGTCCAATTCCGACACCATTTGGTCCTTCAAATATTTATTTTACATTTTGGGAGATTTCATCAATTTTCTTCCCAAATTCCATCCCAAATCACAAATTAAATAATGGATTCAATGATATATTCATGTAATCTAGCCAAATCTAAGTTAGAATCACTTACCCCAATGAATTTCTTGAAAAACCTTCGAAAAATCGCCAAAATCCGAGCTCTCTAGGTCCAAAAATCAAATAAAACATAAAACCTCGTATTTATAGAGTAACCCTCGGATTCCAGCAGTGCTGACCGCACACAAATGGCCGCGGTCCGCGCCCAGTCTCCGCGGCCGCACAAAAATGGCCGCGGCCGCGCAGCTTGCTCTGCAGTGATAAGCTTTGGTATTTTGAGCATAACTTTCGCTACAGACGTCCACATTATGATTTCTTTAGTGTTCCGTAAACTACACACGAAGGGCTACAACTTTTGTTTTTGAATCACCTCAACATTTCTTGTAGATAAAAAGATATGAGCTTCCGAAGTAGGACCAATGATCTGAAAAATTTTCCACCTACGCGGACCGCACAGAAATGACCGCGGTTCGCGCCCAGCCATCACGGCCGCGCCAACAGGACTGCGGCCCGCGTCCCAATGACTGCCCCTTCCCTTTTCTATGTTCCGGGATGTCCGTACTCACCCGAAATACACCCGAGACCCCGGGACCTCAACCAAAAGCACCAACAAGTCAGAAAACACATCACGGACTTAGTCGAGGCCTCAAATCACATCACATATCATCAAAATCATCGAATTACCACGGATTCAAGCCTAAATTTATCAAGTTCTTCCAAAACTCACATTCGATCCGAACCCGACCAAATGACGTCCGAATGACCTGAAATTTTGCGGACAAGTCCAAATTCACTTAACGAAGCTACAGAAATTGTCGGAATTCCATTCCGACCCCCGAATCATAATCTCACCTACCGGTCAGATTTCGCCAAAATTCAACCTTAGCCAATTCAAGCCTATTACTACACCGGACCTCCAAATTCGATTCTGATCGCTCCCCTAAGTCACAAATCACCTCCCGAAACTAACCAAATCATCAGAATCCGATTCCGAGTCCTCTAACTAAATAGTCAACTCCAAGTCGACTTTCCATATTCAAGTTTCTTTCAAAAAGGCTATATGCCTCATTTTCAATCCAATTCACTCCTTACTCACCCGATAGACTCTAACACTGATATAAAAGCATAAAACATATAATTACAACATAACGGGGTGGTAATTCCTGTGACGACGGGACGGGTCGTCACATTCTCCCCAACTTAAACAAACGTTCGTCCTCGAGCGGACCCAGAGTTGTACTAGAGCAACCCAATAGCTAAATGACATTACCAAACATGTATTCGGTGATACCACGTCACCCTATCTATCATAAGTCCGCTAACACGATATAGCCGAAATTTCACAAACCATCTGAACCATAAACTACATTGCAGTTTCCGAAATCATATACCAATTGCTAATCCCATGCCTATACTCGGGATACACTAGAATCCACTGCAATAAGCCATACTCACCACTCCGGGTGAGATCATATGATGTATCAAACAACCCAATCACTCGAGACGATAGTCTCTAATCACAACAATTTCCCACGGTAACCAAATACCAACTGAAAAACCTTTTTCATTAGCTAAAGTCTTATTCCAACACTTTCATATCATGCCCACGGCAACCGAACACGCGATATATCGAACCCATCTCTCAGGTCAACCATTCATGAATCCATTTCACTTTTAACTGATACCACAACAGATTTCGGACCCAAATCTCGGTATTACCTTTCTAACCAGCTGAAATCACATATACTCACACTCACTATTAGCTCCAACGATCATTTCGATTATAACACACCACATTGGTGATATGACACCTCAACACCGGCCTAAGCCACGACGAGCACAACATAGGCTCCAATAGAAATGTCCGAACACACTCGAATCATGACAGCTCAAATCATGACAACTGTCTCCAGCAAAAGAGCTGCAATTTAATTCCTCTGTGCCATCATAACATAGAACTAAGATCGCGTCTTGTATTATAGAAATAGAATACCTGAATCCTCCTCGAGAGGTCATAACATCACGTGGCCTTGCCACGATTCAATTCTATCCAAACACTATTACTCAAGAAGCACGTCAAGCCACCAAACTCAAAACGGTTAGCCACGCGCAGATCTAGGTCTTGGACCCAAGCAATCAACCTCACCCACGGTGAAACAATTAACGTATGCAATCAAATCCTGAAAGGACACAACCGATGTGCCATTCGCCGAGCGATACTCAATACGAACTTTTCCTCAGAAGCCAGGAGGTATTGTATACAAGGTAACATATAACTAACTCTATTTTTGCATTACACTATTACGACGTGCAACCCGCTCCAATGACATACCCGTGGCGGCATGCCACCCGATCCAAATAGCATACCCGTGGCGGAGTGCCACCCGATCCAAATAACAGTACCTGTGGCGGCGCGCCATCCGATCCATATAGAACCCTCGCCAAAGAAATGCGCGTCGAGTCAAGTTGCTCATTATGGTAAACATATATAGCCTCAAGTTCGGCCACAAGAAACGTATCCGACAAAGTTACTCAATACCAGAACCAAATCAACGATAGAAACCTCTGCACTGATATCTGCCACGAAGGCCCAACCGACAAAGCAATACCCACTAGCCGTCCGCTGGTCCTAAGGTACAACTACCCCGCTGGAGCATAGTCTGATGCACTCTGCTACACAATTTGTGCCATACCATCATAGTCTATATCACATTAGTCTAGACAACTTGGCCCAATGATGACCAGTCACCAATCAAGTATCATAATCCAAATTCGTCATATCAAGTTGAGAGAGGAAGCCACTAGAGCTTCCGATTTCCAATAATCACAAAACTGTGCCAATACACACGATATACGACTACTGCATAGGCAGGATTAACGAGAACTTCAAGTCTCCTACACATATATAACACATGAATCACTATGCCTGATTCCGTATTCCAACGTACGAATACATAACGCACATCAAGCGTCCATTCATACCACAAAAGCCATTCGAAATTTCCTTATGCCATTTACAACTCAATTATTACAGTCGATTCAACAAGAGAATGCTACCATACCACTAGATATTATTACATTACCTTGTCCTTTTGGACCACATTCCTTGCCAATTTACTAGAATAGTTGTACCATTTTCCTTAATCACCAGAAAGATCGATTCTTAAATCACCTGCAGCTGCCCCGCGCTGCTCAATAATTTTAATGACTTCCCATATATTATGAACTGATCTCAAAACCTTGAATATGCCATTATCAACTTTTCCATAACACATCGCATATACAATACCATACTAAGATAACATGGAAATTCTTATCCCATTCCTACGCCGCAAACATCGACACACTCAACTAGTCAAGGACTTTCATGATCCCATATAGAGAAAACTAATTACACCTTCCAAGCTTTGCATACCAACAGGAAATACACTCATTTTCAAACTACGGTAAAGCACTTCACCAACTCTTTCTCCTAATTACATTGCATAAATTAAACTGCCAGGACTGAGTCCTTATTCCCATATCGAGTTACACAACTGCCAGCACTCAAAAGCTTTATTGCACAATATCTGCGAGACTTATTACTCCAAATATATATCAGGAATTAATCGTATTCCTTCTCATACCATTTCGGTTTATTAACAAGTTGATCCATTTACCCAGTTTCCTTTCTGATTCACCCTTAATTTAATATTAGCCATTACTGTAGCACCATAATACATCAACTCATGTTACCACACAAGACTCGTACATAAAGCCACACGGTCTTAGACACAAATGCCACTTAATACTCTCTCAATGTTTCCCAGAAGTACCACATTCTACAATACATTATTTTGGAGAACTTTCTGCTATTTGAATTCGTTATCATTACCTTCCCATACGGTTACATAGAATCCCATCATTCACATAATATAACACAATTCTTGATATCTTCTAACGAAACCAACGTCTTTAGCCACATGCACAATCTTAAGACACTTGACTGTTACAAGTAAAATCTTAAACACCGTAAAACAAATTCTCGGGCGTCATTCACCCTCATTCAGCTGTAATTCAACTATCTTATTAAACAGAACCACTCGTGCCTTGCTAGAACTCTGACACCACATAATATGATCACATACAGCTACAATTAGCTATCTTTCTTTTCTATACACCGAACATTCTTTACCAACACAAGTTCACAACATCCTAGTATTTATTCAAATCTACGAAGTACCATAAGCCTTTATCAAAATTTCCCAACATACCTAGAGACAGAGCCAACACAGCACACGACAGTGCAATAAGTTAATCAATAACAACCTCCCCAACTTAGCTCGGAGCCATACATCAAAGCACTTTTAGCCACTCATAGCCTTCTTACTCAAATGATGCAACAAAGTTCTAGTTAGATTAAACTCAAGTCATTTACAAGCTTCGGCGGAGGTTCGAATCATCAAAAATATTAACTCTTTTGCAATTCTTGCATTCATTCACACACAACAGTTACGCCCCCTCTTTAGGTGACAAAATCTTTTCTAAGTCCCAAATTTTCCAAAAATTTCGGCAGAGTTCCCTTTGTAAATTGGCCTATCCACTTGCCAGAGAATCACCAAAACCATTTTAACAATACATCCACAACTCAACAAGATATCACAATGTATTTCGACATCATTAAATCTCAATACTATACGAATCATATTATCACAATTTATACTTGAACCTACGCTACACCTGCTCGCATCATAACACCTATCAAATACCTTTCAATTACACATAAGAATTAACCCACCTATTTCTTCTCAATTTAGCATTTCAGCACAATTCCTTCCACCAGGATACACATAGCATAATCACTTTAGTCTTCCTGAGTTTAAACTCGTTCCACTACACGTAAGACACTTTACTTTCCAATTAAGAGATATGGTAAATATTCACCACGCCCATAGCTCGGGGCTACACAACAGATTAGACAAGAGTCAAACAATTAACAAGCTCACCCATTAGTAAGCCTCCCTAATACTCTACAGATCGGCGTGTGGCCCCAAACATGGCTACTAGCCCAATTACATAGATATAAGCCCAGTCTTAGTCATTACACACAGTAATCTATCAATTGGGAAGGACCAAGTCCAAATCCCCAGTCACGATACCACCACGCTCGTCACATGACGCGTGTATCATCTCATCATAGCACTGTATAGTGCAAATACGGGTTTCAAACCCTCAGTACATTATCGATTGCCACCACACACAAAATCAGCACCTCAATGCTCAAGTCATAAACAAGGTCCAGCCTCAAGTCTTTCCGACTGCCCAAACATGATCTCACAGACATTATATCTTGCCTCTCATTCGGGGAAATCACAAGCCATAAGGCAATTATATTACTAAGCGCTCCATGCGTACATAGACGTGCGGAAGGAATTTCAAAAAGTATATCTCAAGCTGAATCAAGTACGCACGATAAGAATTCCAAGAAATGTGAAGTGTTTCCTAAAGGTTTGCAACCTCCCGAGGATAAGTACAGGCGTCCCCGTACCGATCCACAAGACTCTACCAACCGGCTCAAGACTCATGAGGCCTAGTAAACCTAGGCTCTGATACCAACTTGTCACGACCCCAAATCCGGTCGTGATGGCGCCCAGCACACTGCTAGGCCAGCCTGACCGATCAACAACAATTTTGGAGCTAGAAGCTCGCCTTGTCCCATTTAAGCATAACAAATTATAAGACATCAATGATAAATATATCAAAATAGGGAACCAAGTCCCAACGCATCCCAACTCCCATAGACCAAAGAGGCAAGAGTCATGAGCCTCTAATGAACATAAGTGAAATAATGGTTTACAAGATACCAAGTGCGGAAAGAAATATCAATAAAGAATCAAAAGATAGTAGGAAAGAATATCGGGTCCTGCGGACTCTGCAGCTACCTCGAATATCCTACAGATGTCGCCTCGAACAGCTACCAGATCACTGCTGAGAGGTACCTGGATCTGCACACAAGGTGCAGGGAGTAAAATGAGTACCGCCAGACTCAGTGGTAATAAACAGGGGTAAGACAGCGCAGATAAGAAATCCGCAATAAAGCACTATGTAAAGCTGTAATCGAATACCCTGTCACAGAATCAATATCAACTGTACATGTACCAACAAGTACCAGCAAAACAGTATAACAGCTAGCAGATGTAGCTAAATGCAATGCAATGCATGATATGACCGCTACGGCGCGTAGCCCGACCCAAAGGGTCGTTTTAGAAAATTACGCCCCAATCCCCAATTTAACTGTTCCCCTAAGTTCATTTCTGCTATTGTGGTTTGCCGGGAGAGTCGGTTCTGGAATTTGGAGCATTTTGGGACACTTAGTCCCTAAATGAGAACTTTAAAGTTAGAAAATGGTCCGTAATCGGAACAGTGTTAAGACGACCTCGGAACAGAAATCCCATGATTCCATTAGCTCCGTTAGGTGATTTCGGGGTTGGGAGCGTGTTCGAAATGTATTTTGGAGGTCCGTAGCTCAATTAGGCTTGAAATGGCGAAGGTTGAAATTTTGGCGAATCCGAACGATAGGTGAGATTTTGATCCGGGGGTTGGAATGGAATTCCGACAATTTTTGTAGCTTCGTTATGTGATTTTGGATATGTCCGCAAATTTTCAGGTCATTCGAACGTCGTTTGGTCGGGTTTTAGATCGAATGTGCAATTCGGAAAGTTTTAAGAAATTTAGGCTTGAATTCGATGTGAATTATGGGTTTCGATGTTGTTAGACGTGTTTTTATGATTGGAATGAGTTCGTATCGTGTTTTGGAGTATGTTGGGGTTTTCGTTGGGGTCCCAGGAGTCTCGGGATGAATTCGGGGGTCCAAACGGACCAATTTGTGCCAAAGGACACTGCTGTTCTGCTGCAATAATTGCAGAGAAATTTTGCTCGATGGCCATGCGATCGTATCCTGAGCTCTGCGATCGCGAAGTAAAGCGTGCGATCATGTAAGTCTGGGAGAGTAAGCATCGCGATCGCGTGAGGTAGTATGCGATCGCGTAGGGTAGTTTGGGGAGCCGGACGAGTTTGTTCTTCGCGATCGCGTTCGTGTCATTGCGATCGCGTAGGGTCGCCGCGTTGTTCACTGCGATTGCGTCCAGGATCACGCAATCGCGTAGAGGAAAATAAGGCCGCCCATATTTTGTGCATCGCGATCGCAAGCCCAGTGCTGCGATCGCGTAGAGTAAAATGGCCTGGCAGTGACTTTAAGTCAAGAACATTTCAGCCGCGGCCTAACACACCAAAACCGCCATTGTTGAGATCCAAGAGAAGATTTCGAAGGGGAAACGCTGGGATATCATCGGGAACTCATCGGGGGTAAGTTTATTGACCTTAATTCGTTGGTTTATCATGAAATCCATGATTATTTCACTGAAAATGGAAGATTAAAGGTGGGTTTGAGCCCTAGGCCTAAATTTTAGAAAACCTTTGATTTGAATGGGCAAACGGAGTTCGATTTTGATAAATTTTATATGCACGGACTCGTATTGAGATAAGGAACCTGAATATATAATTTTTGTGATTTTTCGATAAGCGTACCGGAAGTCGGGTTTTTGCAACTTGTGGGTTTTGGTGTATTTTGAGTTATTTTGATTGGGTAATGCCCAACTGGCCTATTTTGATGTGATTCTATTGATTTTTATCAGATACTACACCTGTGGAGGCCGACATTCGCGGCAAGAGAGTTATTTCTTAGCGGTTTTGTACCGGAATTGAGGTAAGTGACTTGTCTAACCTCGTGTGGGGGAACTTTCACCCCTAGGATATTATGTGATAGTTTAAATGCCTTGTACGCGAGGTGACGGGCGTGTACATGCGCTGGTTGTTGAACACATACTTTACTTAAGATGTTCGATGAGTGATATTCCTGCTTTTAGTTGTTAATTCGATATTCTTACCCGGTAATAGTTAGAAAAGCACGATTAGGTAGTATTTAACTGTCTAGTTGCCTAATTATCTTATTTGAGCTTCTTGATAATTATTGGCACTATTACCGGTGAAGTTATAGTTAAGCATATTATATTTTCTCTGTGTATTTCCTTTAATTGCTGTGGTTGTGGACTGCGGGTTCAATTCCCGGAGACTCCAGGTTTGTGGGTTCGATTCCCAGAGACCCGGAATGGTACTGTTGTGGATTGCGGGTTAGATTCCCGGAGATCCTGAGATTTATTGAGATGTGGACTGCGGGTTCGATTCCCGGAGATCCTGAGAATTATTGAGATGTGGACTGCGGGTTCGATTCCCGAAGATCCTGAGATTTATTGAGATGTGGACTGCGGGTTCGATTCCCGGAGATCCTGAGATTTATTGAAATGTGGACTGCGGGTGAGATTCTTTGAGACACATCTTGAAGTATTGAGACATGGGCTGCGGGTTCAATTCCCGGAGACCCAGGGATACTGTTAATGGGACTGTGGGTTCAATTCCCACAGGTCCTGGACTTGTTAATTAAGTTTTGTTACTTGTTGTTAGCTTAATTGTAGACGGTTGCGGTAATCACTTTATCGTTGTTATTTCAGAATTATTATTATTTAAAACTGCTTATTATTGTTATTATCATTTTGTTATTGTTTCTCTCAGTAGGGCCCTGACCTTCCTCATCACTACTCCATCGAGGTTAGGCTTGGCACTTACTGAGTACCGCCGTGGTGTACTCATGCTACTCTTCTACACACTTTTGTTGTGCAGATCCAGGTACATCAGAGCAGGCTCGTGCTAGGTGATTCCGTAGCTTTCTGGGAGACCTCGAGGTATGATCTGTTACGTCCGCGGATCCGGAGGCTTTCCTTCTATTCTAATAGTACTAGTTGACATTTTCCCTCATTTCGTTGTTAGATACTCTTTACACATAGAGCCACAATTGTATATTCTCTTTGAGTCTGTGTTACCGTGGGATTCCGGATCTTGGTAGCGTTTTATTCATTGTGTTGACGGATGTATGTGCCAAGCGGCACGGATTACATATCTTTTTATGCTATTTTTCCGCTGTTTCTTATTTAAGTGTTCATAGCTTGTATATTCCGCAACGTGTTAGGCTTACCTAGTCGTGAGGATTGGGTGCCATCACGACATGTTCACGATTGGTGAACTAGGGTCGTGACACTACTACACCTCGGGAAGAAATATAATAATAATCAGGCAAGGAGTTTTTTCCTCTTAAAGGACAGTCCTACAGCCCAAGCACAATATTACTGCGGCGTGCAGTCCGATCCAGCATATATACCGCTGCGGCACGCAGCCCGATCCACTACCAGTAAGCTAATATGCAAATACAGCCTCACAGGCTCAGAAGTAGTTTTGAAAACTCTTTTATCATTTTTTTCAGTTGAAAACAGTAATATCAAGTTCCAGAGATTGGGAATAGCATGATAACAGAAATAGCTACGGACTGGTAGTAAACTAGCATGTCAATATCACAAGACAATGATGACGATCCTCGCGGGATCCAATAACTGGCTCACAGCCCACAAGTATACTCAACCGTCCAAAATGGAGGTTCAACGGCTCAAGAGTAGCCAATATCTCAATATATTGTGCAACCATCCGAGAAGGAGGTTCGACGGCTCAAGAATAGACTAATATCATAACACAGTGCCATCAAATCGGACTAAGCCATAGTCCCCAATCACAATCGACCCCGCACTCACATGAGAGTACGTGTCTCGCCGCTATACAGCGTCACAAAGTGGTTTACCGGGGTTTCGAACCCGCTGGTCATCACCCACATCTATTACTCACCTCAATACCGCTCGACGACTAGTTCGCGATGCCCTTGCCACGAGAATCAAGCTCCGCACGCATAGAATCTAATCAAATATAGTGGAAATACATCAAATTAGGCCAATGGGACATAACCCAATCGAAAGAACTCGAAAAATACTCAATAACACGAAATTGGCAAAACCCGAGCCCCGGTCGCACATCTCAGAAAATTTCGAAATTCATATTTCCGGAATCCTCGTCTCGCCACGAGTCCGTACATATAAATTTTATCCAATTTCGATACCATTTGGTCCTTCAAATCTTTATTTTACATTTTGGGAGATTTCATCAATTTTCTTCCCAAATTCCATCCCAAATCACAAATTAAATGGTGGATTCAATGATATATTCATGTAATCTAGCCAAATCTAAGTTAGAATCACTTACCCCAATGAATTTCTTGAAAAACCTTCGAAAAATCGCCAAAATCCGAGCTCTCTAGGTCCAAAAATCAAATAAAACACATAAAACCTCGTATTTATAGATTAACCCTTGGATTCCAGCAGTGCTGACCGCACAAAAATGGCCGCGGTCCGCGCCCAGTCTCCGCGGCCGCACAAAAATGGCCGCGGCCGCGCAGTTTGCTCTGCAGTGATAGGCTTTGGTATTTTGAGCATAACTTTCTCTACAGATGTCCACATTATGATTTCTTTAGTTTTCCGGAAACTAGACACGAAGGGCTACAACTTTCGTTTTTGAATCACCTCAACATTTCTTGTAGATAAAAAGATATGAGCTTCCGAAGTAGGACCAATGATCTGAAAAATTTTCCACCTACGCGGACCGCACAAAAATGACCGCGGTCCGCGCCCAGCCAGCGCGGCCGCGCCAAAAGGACTGCGGTCCGCGTCCCAATGACTGCCCCTTCCATTTTATATGTTACGGGATGTCCGTACTCACTCGAAATACACCCGAGACCCCCGGGACCTCAACCAAAAGCACCAACAAGTCGGAAAACACATCACGGACTTAGTCGAGGCCTCAAATCACATCACATATCATCAAAATCATCGAATTCCCACGGATTCAAGCCTAAATTTATCAAGTTCTTCCAAAACTCACATTCGATCCGAACCCGACCAAATGATGTCCGAATGACCTGAAATTTTGCGGACAAGTCCAAATTCACTTAACGAAGCTACAGAAATTGTCGGAATTCCATTCCGACCCCGGATCAAAATCTCACCTACCGGTCGGATTTCGCCAAAATTCAACCTTAGCCAATTCAAGCCTATTTCTACACCGGACCTCCAAATTCAATTCCGATCCCTCCCCTAAGTCACAAATCACCTCCCGGAACTACCCTAATCATCAGAATCCGATTCCGATCCTTCTAACTAAATAGTCAACTCCAGGCTGACTTTCCATATTCAAGTTTCTTTCAAAAAGGCTATATGCCTCATTTTCAATCCAATTCACTTCTAACTCACCCGATAGACTCTGACACTGATATAAAAGCATAAAACATATAATTACAACATAACGGGGTGGTAATTCCCGTGACGACGGGCCGGGTCGTCACAAAAATCTTAGTCTGTTAAAACTTTCTCCTAAGATTAAAGGTCTTAGTCTGATGAATTTTTCACCTAAGATAAACTTTAGTCACAAAGTAACACAAAAGTTTTTAATTTCTGTTCAGGCGCCCGCCTGGAAAATGAGGGAATATATTTCTGCATTTTTTATTTCTGTTCAGGCGGCCACCTGGAAAACGAGGGAATACTTTACTGTATTTTTAATTTTTTGTTCAGGCGCCCACTTTTATAACGAGGGAATACTTTTCTGCATTTTTTTAATTTATGTTCAGGCACCCACCTGTATAATGAGGGAATACTTTTTCAAAAAAAAAATGAAAATTTTTCTTTAAATTCTGACATTTAATAACATGATATGCCCAGTCACCATACTGGGGCAGAAAAAATTTTCTTTGGTTGTTTATTTTTGTCACAAGCAGGGGTCCACCTGGAAAATTGACGCATATTTCAAGTTGAACAAGACAAGGCAATAACAAGAATGTCGTTAGAGAAAGTACAAGTTCAAGGCAATAAAAAGAATGCTGTTGGAAGGAATACAAGATACAAGATCAAGAAAACACAAAAACAAGTTGGAAGACATAGATAGGATTTTTGTAATTCATAGACCGTAGCTTAGGCTAGCTTCTTTATTTTTACCATGGTGTAATAAGGGGTCAGTCAGCAATAACGGCAGTAACAACAACAACAACAACAACAACAGTGTGATCACAGTCCCTGGTAGTCCCAGCTACCAGACCTTCCTGAACTACACTGACATAATTCCTGTTCAGACTAGGATATGTAGGCAACCTCTGAAGCAGGGTGCGGTCAAAACTTTTTCAAAATGCTTCACAACGGAATACTCGAAGGGGTAAAAATTGTTCATAGTTGCACACTTATCTTTGCACTGAAACTCTTCGTGTTCCCGAGCAAAGAGGGGCAGCTGTGAGTACGTGAATTTTACCTTACATATGAGTTATTCCCACAAAATTCAAATAAAACAATTTTTTCTTTGTTTTTATAATTGTTGCGAATTTAATGTCCTTTTTTTGTGCATATTTATTTGTTAAGAAAAAAATATATCGCATTTGCATTTAGGATTTAATTCTACAATTAGGAGTAATTAATTTTATCTTACAAAATGAAAATCACAAAAATAGGCATCTTTTGGATTTTAGCCTTTAATGTCCAAATTGTGTGATTGTATTTTAATTACCATTTAAATTTAAGTGACAATTATTATTATGAGTTAATTAGTATTTTAAGATAATTTTAGTTTTTATTAATCAATCTTAGAATTTTGGGCTTTATTAATTAGGAAGTTGAACAATGGAGAAGAACAAAATAGAAATAAATTGGATTGGGTAATCTTGCAAATTAATTTACAAGCCCAATCCTAAGCACCCTTACCCAACCCAAAACCCCTTGGCCCAAAAAAGAAAATTTCAAATTTTTAGCAAAAAATAATCATAATCACATAACATAAAGTAATGGGGGGGCAAGGAAATCAAGGAAGAAAACAAGGAAAGCAAAACATGGATTAGTGGGTTTTCTTTAAATTAAAAAATATTTTCTTTTTAATAAAATAAATCTAAAAATTTTCGAAATTCTTGCCTATAAATAGAAGAGAAGATTTATGAAAAAAATGTGGAAAAAAGAGAGGAAAAAATAGGCGGAGAAGAAGAAATAAGGAAAAAAAGAGAGCACTATACACTCGATATAAATTCTGGATACAGTAGTATACACGGACAAAATTTAATTTTTGAGAGTTTCTTTTGAGAATTGAAGAGAGTTGGTGTTACAACCCATATCCACACACATTAGTTCATTCCATAAGTTAGATAACACAAATCCAAGAAGGAATTATCCTTGAGATGATAAGAAGTTAATCCGATTAATCTTAAGTGATACAAGGGTGCATAAGGGTGATTAACAAGCATTAAAAGTTAAACGAATCAAGGATGTTGTAACTCGTACTTTTGGTTAAACCTATAGATGCTTAGTATACTTAGGAGGTCATGATTTAAGGTATTTGAATCATATAATATCCGTATCATAATTCTTGAAGTCAAACGAGTTATGAAACAAAAGTCGACAAAAGTTGTTGCAACTTAGGTTCATAGTTTTACCTAAACTTTAGGTCAAATGTTATTAAGTCTTTCTCCCAATATACTTGGAATTACGGGGTGATCTACTCACCAAATTGAATATCTATGAGTCTAGTTTCCAAAGCATTAAACGGTTTAGCAATACGACATTGGAATAGAGAGATATAGACAGTTTCGTGAGACTGCACAAGCTGCTAGGTGCAAGTAGGTGAGTCAGCTACTTGGTTAAATGTCGGCCCAAAAGAGGGAATTTCGGGTCAGAAAAGGAGCCCATTAAAAGGATTATCTTCTGCAATATATCCCTCTTTATATTTCACAAATAACCAGACCTAAAATCCTGCAAACTTCCTCCCAAAAATTATCCACAAACCCTAATTGATTTTCCCTCTCTTTCAAGTTCAAATTGGGGGTAAACACTAGAGTTTGAAGAACCAAGTTAAAGGCTGAGTTATCCAACAACAAAGGTGAGTTTACTGCTATATTTCATACATTTATTCTGCTGTAAATTCATGGTAATTCGTTATATACATGTAAGAACTCACGGGACGGTGATCGGAAGCCGTGAGTTCAAGTTATTCACTTGTAGCGGACTGTTTTGTGGACTGTTTTGTGTCGCTGTTGGGCTGCATTTTTATTACTATTTTGTGGAGTTTTGGAGGAGGCAGGGTGTGGAGAAACACCATATATATGTTGGGTTGTGGTCTGCTAGTTCTTCGTAATATTTTTGGGTCATTTGGTACGACTATAGTGGCCGTCATATGTATGATGTGATTAGGTTGTGTGTGGACTGTTTTGGGAGGCTCAATATGTTTATTATTGATGTTGTTTAGGCTGTTTGGTGATTGTTTTGAATGGTGTGAAGTCATATATATAGGGGAGGTGTTGTCCGTTTCATCACAAAATTGGTTGTGATTGGTACATAATAGTTGCGACGCTTCAACGTTAACGATAGTGTCATTTCTCCTATTGTAGACTAAGGAGTCGTGACGTTTGCATAGCTTGAGGTTGTGGCAGTATATACAAGGTATGTGAGGCTATCCCTTTCCTTCTTTTGCACGACTCCGATTGTACATAATGTAATGAACGAGCTTCCAAAGATACTCTATTCTTAGAAGCTAGCAATACTTACATTGTTTCCCCTCTTATGGAACGATTGATGTTGATGTTGCTTCTCTTATCTTATGTTATCAATCTTGTTGGTACTTCCTGATTCCTATAAGGTTCATAGTGAAGAGTTAGTTCTAATAAGGTGTACATAGGATACCGACCTTACGTCACTTCGAAAGGTCTACAAGGTGTTTCCATGAGTCGAGCATGCATTATATATATGTATCTATTTTACTCTACCGAGCCGCGCTATAGTCGGCCGGGTACGGCACCTATTGTGCAACCACTGATCAGTTGGGTTTTACCGAGCTCCACGTGGCCGGGTACGATTCTACCGAGCCTTAAAATGGCCGGGTATGTTTTTACCGAGCCTATTACGGCCGGGTACGATATGATGATGATGATGCCCACAGAGGCGTATATTTTAAAAGATTATGTATTTATACATATGTATCATGTATTTCATGTCAGTAGCCCTCAGAGGTACTCAGATGTTACAGGTTGTATATTCTCTATCCCTGCTCACATTGCTGTTCATATTTATGGTTCTCTGCCTTACATACTCAGTACTTTATTTGTACCGACGTCCTTTTATTTGTGGACGCTGCATGTCGTGCTGCAGGTCCTGATAGACAAGCAGGTGCAGCTCCACCATCACAGTAGGTTGTCCAGTTCGGCGGTGATTGGCGAAATCCCTTCTCGGACTTGCCTTGGTCTTGGTATGCATTTTTGTTATAGACATTATGGCTATGTCGGGGCCTTGTTCTGGCTATGTTGCAGCACTTATGTTCCTTTAGAGGCTCATAGACAAGTGTCGACTCATGTATAGTTTGGTATGCCTTGTCGGCTGGTTTTTGTTGTATAGTCTTTCATTTTAGCGTGGTAGTTTGTACCATATGTATATAGTTTCTTAATTGTCTGGTCATCCCATTTTATGTAGGTTCATGCAATCATATTTTATTGCTGGTTGCCCATGATCCATGTCTATAATTTATATTGGTCTCGTTAGCCCTAAAAGATAATAAAGAAGCTTAGATAAAATGTACGTTGGTGCTCGGCAAGTATGGTCGGGCGCTAGTCATGGTCCTCCAGTTTGGGTCGTGAAAAACTTGGTATCAGAGCAAGTCCGTCCTAGGGATTGTCTATGAGGCATGTCTAGTAGAGTCTTGATTATGGATGTGTAGCGCGCCACATTTATAATCGGGAGGCTACATGACATCTAGGGTTGTTACCTTCTTCCCGAATCTAGATCGTGCATAGAGTTGAGTCGTAAGTGTTCGTCTCTAATATTCACCTTGTTTTCTTTCAACGATGCCTTCGACTAGGAAACAAACGATTAGTAGACGGCTTGATACAGCTGCGGGAGAGGGTACCAGTCAGGTGCCCCAAGCCAGAGCAGGCCAAAGTGAGGCTCAGAGTGAGATGTCGTCTCATACCTCATCTACTCCGTCTCCTCCGGAGGATATTAGGTGGCACCCAGCACCTCCAGCTCCTCCGTATGGCACTACAGACAAAGATATGTGGAGTGCTTTGCAGTTATTGACTAGCTTGGTAGCTGCTCAGGCTCAGAGGCAGAATACAGGTGCTGCTGATAAACCAGTTAGTACAAGAGTTCGTGATTTTATTAATTTAGACCCTCCAGTGTTTACCGGATCAGACCCCAAGGAGGATCCGCAGACTTTTATTGACCAAGTTCATCGTACACTACGGGTTATGCATGTTAGTGATACAGAGGCAGTAGAGTTGGCGTCTTATCGGCTATGGGATTTAGCGATTCTTTGGTATGATAGTTGGGAGAGATCCAGGGGTCCGAACGCTCCTCCAGCTGTGTGGAAGGATTTTTCTGAGGCCTTTCTTCGTCACTATTTGCCAGTTGAGATACGACGAGCTAGAGCTGATAAGTTCTTGAGCCTTAGACAAGGTAATTTAAGTGTGCGAGAGTATAGCATGCAGTTTGATTCTTTAGCAAGGTATGCTCCGCATATGGTGGACGAGATGAGTGATAGGGTGCATTTGTTCGTGAACGGGTTGGGACCCCATCTGATAAATGAGTGTATGACAGCCTCCTTGGTAGAAGGCATGGATATTTCCCGTATTCAAGCTTATGCTCAGACCCTAGAGGATCGTAAGCGCCAACAGAGGGCAGATAGGGAGCAGGATAGGGGCCAGCATAAGAGGGCGAGATTTGCAAGGTATTCTGATGACTTCAGAGGCAGCGCCAGGCCCCAGTCTTCGAGGAGTTCGGCGCCATCTGTAGCTAGTGCTCCTCCACAGTTTCAGAGGCCTCGATATGATCGATCCTATTCTGGTCCAGGTCAGAGTTCGCAGGCATCTGGATCGCAACATCACAGGGAAACTAGTCAGACGAAACCCCCAACACCACGTTGTGATAAGTGCGGCAAGGCCCACTTTGGACTGTGCCGTCGAGGTTCTGATGCGTGTTATTCTTGCGGACAGCCTGTCCATATGATGAGGGATTGTTCTAACAGGGGAGGTGATGGTATGGCTCAACCGACTAGATCCTGTGTCTGGTTCTTCCTCATCAGTTCGACCTCCAGCACGGGGTTTTCAGCAGTCGACAGGTCGTGGTAGAGGTAGAGGTGCAAGGCCGAGTTCGAGTGGTGCTCAAAATCGAACATATGCTCTAGTAGGTCGACAGGATCTCGAGTCGTCTCCAGATGTTGTTACAGGTATATTATCTGTGTTTTCTTATGATGTATATGCGTTGATTGATCCGGGATCTACATTATCATATGTTACACCCTTTGTGGCTAATAAGTTTGGCATTGAACCCGAATTGATAAGTAAACCCCTTGCGGTATCTACTCCAATAGGAGATTCTGTGATTGCTAGAAGGGTATATAGAGGTTGCACTGTGATGATTTGTACTCGTCAAACCTCGGCAGATTTATTTGAGTTAGAAATGGTTGATTTTGATGTGATATTGGGAATGGACTGGTTGGCCTCATGCTATGCAAATGTTGACTGTCGTATGAAGATGGTTAAGTTTCAATTTCCTGGTGAACCCGTCATTGAATGGAAGGGAAACATTGCTACATCAAAAGGTAGGTTTATTTCCTATCTTAAGGCAAGGAAAATGATCTCAAAAGGTTACATTTATCATCTTGTTCGCGTTAGGGATGCAGAGGCGAAGCTGCCTACTCTACAATCTATCCCCGTGGTCAATGAATTTCCGGATGTTTTCCCAAATGAACTCCCAGGTCTTCCTCCAGAAAGGGAGATTGAGTTTAGCATTGATGTCTTGCCTGACACTCAACCGATTTCTATCCCTCCATATAGAATGGCCCCGGCAGAGCTGCGAGAGTTGAAGGCACAGTTAAAGGACTTGCTGGATAAGGGCTTCATTAGACCTAGAACTTCATCTTGGGGTGCGCCAAGTCCTATTCGTGCGGAAGAAAGATGGGTCATTACGGATGTGTATCGACTATCGGCAGTTGAATAAGTTTACTATAAAGAACAAGTATCCACTTCCAAGAATTGACGACCTGTTTGACCAACTCCACGGTGCCAAGTATTTCTCCAAGATTGACTTACGTTCAGGATATCATCAGGTGAGGGTTAAGGAGAAGGATATTCCAAAGACGGCCTTTCGGACAAGAAATGGACACTTTGAGTTCTTGGTGATGTCGTTCGGGCTAACAAATGCCCCAACAGCTTTTATGGATCTCATGAATACTGTATTCAAGCCCTATCTTGATGTGTTCGTGATTGTATTCATTGATGACATTCTGGTGTATTCTCGTTCGGAGGAGGAACATGCGAGCCACTTGCGGATAGTATTACAGATGCTTCAGGATCGTAAGTTATATGCTAAGCTCGCCAAATGTGAATTCCGGCTGAACTCAGTAGCATTCCTTGGCCATGTGATATCTGACGAGGGTATTAGTGTCGACACTCAGAAGATTGATGCAGTAAAGAATTGGCCGAGACCTACAACACCATCAGAAGTTCGTAGCTTCCTGGGGCTAGAAGGATATTATAGGCAGTTTGTAGAAGGGTTTTCCTCTATATCAGCACCATTGACTAAGTTAACACAGAAAGCTACCAAGTTCCAGTGGTCTAACACTTGTGAACGTAGTTTTCAGGAGCTGAAGGATCGATTGACATCCGCACCGGTGCTCACTCTTCCTGAAGGAACAGAAGGATATGTGGTATATTGTGATGCCTCGGGTATAGGTTTGGGGTGCGTGTTGATGCAGCATGGGAAGGTGATTTCATATGCATCAAGACAATTGAAGAAGCATGAAAAGAATTATCCAACCCATGATTTGGAATTGGCTGCGGTAATATATGCTTTGAAGATATGGCGGCACTACTTATACGGCGTCCATGTTGACATCTACACATATCACAAGAGTCTACAATACATCTTCAAGGAGAAAGAGTTGAATTTGAGGCAGCGTAGGTGGCTTGAATTATTGAAAGACTACGACGCCGAGATATTGTATTATCCCAGTAAAGCCAATGTTGTGGCAGATGCTCTCAGCTGTAAGTAAATGGGAAGCTTAGTACATATTGATGCAGGTAGATGGGGGTTGACTAAAGAGCTTCATCGGCTAGCCAATATGAGAATCAGATTGTTAGACTTTGATGACGGAAGTGTTACTGTACAGAATACATTAGAATCATCTTTGGTAGCCAAGGTAAAAGCACGGCAATATGAAAATCCTATCTTACTACGATTGAAACAGAACATTCAGCAGCAGTGTAAAATTACGGCTTTTGAGATCGGAGGAGATGGGGCACTAAGATATCAGGGCCGATTATGTGTGTCGAATGTAGCAGGGTTGCGAGAAAAGATTATGAATGAAATTCATCAATCCCGATATTCCATCCATTCTTTCTCAACAAAGATGTATCATGATGTCAAGGAGCAGTATTGGTGGGATAACATGAAAAAGTCTATTGCAGAATTTGTAGCCTAGTGTCCCAATTGTCAACAAATGAAGATAGAACATCGGAAACCCGGTGGATTGCTTCAGAATATAGAGATTCCGACCTGGAAATGGGAGGTGATTAATATGGACTTCGTTATTGGATTACCTCGATCTTATCATAAGTTTGACTCTATCTGGGTGATAGTTGATCGACTTACAAAATGTGCTCATTTTCTGCCAGTTAAGACAACTTACTCGGCTGAAGATTATGCGAACTTGTATATCAAGGAGATTGTTAGGCTTTATGGTGTGCCGGTATCTATTATATCAGATCGAGGAGCTCAATTTACGGCTAACTTTTGGAGGTCTTTTCAGAAAGGTTTAGGCACACAGGTGAATCTCAACACTGCATTTCATCCGCAGACTGACGGACAGGCTGAACGTACCATTCAGACATTGGAAGATATGCTACGAGCATGTGTTCTAGATTTTAAGGGAAATTGGGATGACCATCTTCCACTCATAGAATTTTCCTACAATAATAGCTACCATTCCAGTATTAAAATGGCCCCATATGAGGCACTATATGGGAGGAGATGTAGATCACCAGTTGGATGGTTCAAAGTCGGTGAAACAGAATTATATGGGCCAGATTTGATTCACCAAGCCATTGAGAAGGTGAAAGTGATACAGGAACGATTGAGGACGGCACAAAGCAGGCAAAAGTCTTATTCCGATGTCCGACGTCGTGATCTAGAGTTTGAGGTTGGTGATTGGGTTTTCTTGAGGATTTCACCAATGAAGGGTGTTATGCATTTTGGGAAGAAAGGTAAGCTGAGTCCAAGGTATATCGGCCCGTATAAAATTCTTCAACGAATTGGACAAGTTGCTTATGAGTTAGAATTGCCATCCGAATTAGAATTTGTCCACCCGTATTCCATGTATCTATGTTGAGGAAATGTATTGGTGACCCTTCTCGAGTTGTCCCTATCCAAGATGTTCTAGTTACAGAGGATCTATCATATGAAGAAGTGCCAGTGGCCATATTAGATCGACAAGTCCGCAAGCCGAGAACAAAAGATGTAGCTTCCGTCAAAGTATTGTGGAGGAACAAGAATATGAAAGAAATGACATGGGAAGCGGAAGAAGAGATGAAGTCTAAATACCCTTACCTATTCCAGAATGATGATAATAAGGATGTTGGTGGAACGCAAGATACATTATAAAGGTGAAATGGCTTTATGAGGTAAGCAATAACTTGAGAACTCTCTTCCTTAATACAAAGTGGTGATATGTAAATAATGTCCATGTCCATAATGCTTTGTGTAGCCTTGTGTGGTCACACTTTGAGCTTCACTACTTGCAAATTTTGCTAGTGACCATTTTATAGGGGAAAATTGACCAAAAATTTCCGTTGGAATCCACGATGATTTGGACTCCCCATAAACCCTTACATTCGAGGACGATTGTTCCTAAGGGGGGGAGGGTGTTACAACCCATATCCACACACATTATTTCATTCCATAAGTTAGATAACACAAATCCAAGAATGAATTATCCTTGAGATGATAAGAAGTTAATCCGATTAATCTTAAGTGATACAAGGGTGCATAAGGGTGATTAACAAGTATTAAAAGTTAAACGAATCAAGGATGTTGTAACTCGTACTTTTGGGTAAACCTATAGATGATTAGTATACTTAGGAGGTCATGATTTAAGGTATTTGAATCATATAATATCCGTATCATAATTCTTGAAGTCAAACGAGTTATGAAACAAAAGTCGACAAAAGTTGTTGCAACTTAGGTTCATAGTTTTACCTAAACTTTAGGTCAAATGTTATTAAGTCTTTCTCCCAATATACTTGGAATTACAGGGTGATCTACCCACCAAATTGAATATCTATGAGTCTAGTTTCCAACGCATTAAACGGTTTAGCAATACGACATTGGAATAGAGAGATATAGACATTTTCGTGAGACTGCACAAGCTGCTAGGTGCAAGTAGGTGAGTCAGCTACTTGGTTAAATGTCGGCCCAAAAGAGGGAATTTCGGGTCAGAAAAGGAGCCCATTAAAAGGCTTATGTTCTGCAATATATCCCTCTTTATATTTCACAAATAAACAGACCTAAAACCCTGCAAACTTCCTCCCAAAAATTATCCACAAACCCTAATTGATTTTCCCTCTCTTTCAAGTTCAAATTGGGGGTAAACACTAGAGTTTGAAGAACCAAGTTAAAGGCTGAGTTATCCAACAACAAAGGTGAGTTTACTGCTATATTTCATACGTTTATTCTGCTGTAAATTCATGGTAATTCGTTATATACATGTAAGAACTCACGGGACGGTGATCGGAAGCCGTGAGTTCAAGTTATTCACTTGTAGCGGACTGTTTTGTGGACTGTTTTGTGTCGCTGTTGGGCTGCGTTTTTATTACTGTTTTGTGAAGTTTTGGAGGAGGCAGGGTGTGGAGAAACACCATATATATGTTGGGTTGCGATCTGCTAGTTCTTCGTAATATTTTTGGGTCATTTGGTACGACTATAGTGGCCGTCATATGTATGATGTGATTAGGTTGTGTGTGGACTGTTTTGGGAGGCTCAATATGTTTATTATTGATGTTGTTTAGGCTGTTTGGTGATTGTTTTGAATGGTGTGAAGTCATATATATAGGGGAGGTGTTGTCCGTTTCATCACAAAATAGGTTGTGATTGGTACATAATAGTTGCGACGCTTAAACGTTAACGATAGTGTCATTTCTCCTATTGTAGACTAAGGAGTCGTGACGTTTGCATAGCTTGAGGTTGTGGCAGTATATACAAGGTATGTGAGGCTATCCCTTTCCTTCTTTTGCACGACTCCGATTGTACATAATGTAATGAACGAGCTTCCAAAGATACTCTATTCTTAGAAGCTAGCAGTACTTACATTGTTTCCCTTGTTATGGAACGATTGATGTTGATGTTGCTTCTCTTATTCTTATGTTATCAATCTTGTTGGTACTTCCTGATTCCTATAAGGTTCATAGTGAAGAGTTAGTTCTAATAAGGTGTACATAGGATACCGACCTTACATCACTCCGAAAGGTCTACAAGGTGTTTCCATGTGTCGAGCATGCATTATATATATGTATCTATTTTACTCTACCGAGCCGCGCTATAGTCGGCCGGGTACGGCACCTATTGTGCAACCACTGATCAGTTGGGTTTTACCGAGCTCCACGTGGCCGGGTACGATTCTACCGAGTCTTAAAATTGTCGGGTATGTTTTTACCGAGCCTATTACGGCCGAGTACGATATGATGATGATGATGCCCACAGAGGCGTATGTTTTAAAAGATTATGTATTTATACATATGTATCATGTATTTAATGTCAGTAGCCCTCAGAGGTACTCAGATGTTACAGGTTGTATATTCTCTATCCCTGCTCACATTGTTGTTCATATTTATGGTTCTCTGGCTTACATACTCAGTAATTTATTCGTACTGACGTCCTTTTATTTGTGGACGCTGCATGTCGTGTTGCAGGTCCCGATAGACAGGCAGGTGTAGCTCCCCCATCACAGTAGGTTGTCCAGTTCAGCGGTGATTGGCGAGATCCCTTCTCCGGACTTTCCTTGGTCTTGGTATGCATTTTTGTTATAGACATTATGGGTATGTCGGGGCCCTGTTCCGGCTATGTTGCAGCACTTATGTTCCTTTAGAGGCTCATAGACAAGTGTCGACTCATGTATAGTTTGGTATGCCTTGTCGGCTGGTTTTTGTTGTATAGTCTTTCGTTTTAGCATGGTAGCTTGTACCATATGTATATAGTTTCTTGATTGTCTGGTCATCCCATGTTATGTAGGTTCATGCAATCATATTTTATTGCTGGTTGCCCATGATCCATGTCTACCATTTATATTGGTCTCGTTAGCCCTAAAAGATAATAAAGAAGGTTAGATAAAATGTACGTTGGTGCTCGGCAAGTATGGTCGGGTGCTAGTCATGGTCCTCCAGTTTGGGTCGTGACAGTTCAAAGCTAGAAAGAGAAAATCCATAGGACCACGATAATATTTTTTTTTATATTTTTACTGGTTTTTCTCCATATTGCTGAGATTTTCTGGATTGAGGTGTTGAAGCTACTACTGGTTGTTACTGTCGTTGTTGCTGTACTTTCACCGCCTTGTTTATTTTCCATCTTCCCCTTCTTTTCAATACCAGGTACAGAACTACTACTTAAACATGTAATTGGCAGCTGATATTGAAGAATGAATTCTATGAGTTGATTTTCAGAAGAAGACTATTTCTGTTACTATTATATATTCTTACTTTATCAAAAAAATAGATACTTTGTTTTTTATAGGAAATAGTTGTATAACTGAAATATATGAAAACATGAGATGATGCTAAAGATAATGTAATAGATAGGATATAGATTAGAGTAGAAGTAGCCGTAATCACTTAGCTTAGTTCTAAAAAAATAGGTTAATTAGTTAAAAACTCACTCACTTAGCTAAAAAAATATTCTTGTAACTTGCATATAACCACAATAATAATCTGAATTAGCATGTGGTAATTAGTTTAGCTTGATGTCTGTTTGTTCATCTTAAATAGTTTAATAGCAACTGAAAATGACGTGGCTTAAAACAAGTAGCTAATTACAAAGTTAAGAATCATGTGATTGATCGAAATCGTTACACAATTAGCCTACTATTTGAATACAATTAGCATTTGATAATTACAATCAGAAGAGTATGAGTCATAATTAGTAATACGTTAAGTAATAATCTTGTTTGCATAATTAAGTAATGATCTGTTATTTTAATCGATAATGATCCTGTTTACATAGTTAGGTAATTCATTACTAATAAAATATGAAGAAATGTAGTCTGTTATTAAGATTTGATTAGTGTTAGATAATGGTGATTTAAAATTGATACCGTTAATTCTGTGATTCTGTTTCTCTTATGAAATAAATACAATTTGGGTTGATTCTTCTTTTTGATTTCAAGTATTTGTATATATCATGAATTCTCGATTCTGTTTCCTTCCCTTCCTTCGTTTGGTCTCGGCCTGAAGAATAGCGTAGGCCTGGATCCAATTGGACTTGTACTTGGGCTTCTGAAAAATGACTTCAGCGTATTCTCGGTTTCTGAAACCCAGATATGCGAGCTGGTTCACTGAATTAGAGACCCGAACGTCCAAGCCTGGTAATACAAATGATAAGGCCTGGACATACTTCTAAAATTATAACATAACAAAAAGTGACTAAGGAAAAACCAATAATAGAAAACATAGTATTTATTAGTATTGGACTATTTAAAATAAAAATGGTACGAGCCTCGTATGAAAACAAAATAAGCGGGGCCCCCATAATAATAGTAATAATGTGATAGATCCGGGAAGTCTGTTTAGTAAATTCCATGGTCTTTCCAAAAGAATAATAAGTCGTTAGACGATATAGACACGATTTTAAAATATACCTTCCCTAATATGAGTGCACATCTAATGTGACTCAAATCTTAAATCTCGGCGAAGTCGAAACGTGTTAAAAGTCACAGGCGTACTGGTTGCAGTGTGACACGAAAGACATTTTCGCGACGTCACAAGCCATAAAATATTAAAAGCGAAACATTGCACACATTGTATAAAGCATATAGTGAAATCAGATAAAAACGAAAATTGCAGTTGAGCGACCGTGCTAAAACCACGAAATCCGGGTGTCACGACCCCAAATCCGGTCGTGATGGCGCCCATCACACTGCTAGGCCAGCCCGACCAATCAACAATAACCACGGAGCCACAAGCTCACTTTATCCAATTTAAGCATAACAGTGTTAGATATATTAAAAACATGGAAACAAGTCCCAACACGCGCCAACTCCCATAGACCGAAGGGTCAAGAGTCATGAGCCTCTACAGAGTAAACAAAGTGTAAATAGTGAATATAACTGTGCACAAGTGTGGGATGATCAGAACAAAATACAGACAAACTGGAGAATCAGGTCCTGCGAACGCTGGCAGCTACCTCGACTGTCCAAAAGCACTCCCGAGCCGCTATAGAATCAGCCTTGGTGTGATGTACCTGAATCTGCATACAAGGTGCAGGGAGTCGGGTGTGAGTACTTCCAACTCAGCAGTAATAAAAGTAAATAATGCTGAAGGGAAGAAAACCACGATAGGCACTATCTCATGCTACACAATATAGAACTATCTTTTTATTCCTTTCAAGCATATGTGAGTAGATTATTTAGAAAACTCAATTTTAGCTACTTTCTTTCATAATAATATACCAATCCCTGGATACAATCTCAAGCAGTGCAAGTCCACACTCAAATCAGCCCCTCGGGCTCAGCACTCCTTATCAATTTACACCAGGAGATCTGGTCAATAAGGCAACTAATGCATGTGTGGCAGTAATGTATGAGTACTGAATGTTATGCCACGTAGTACACGTAAACCAATGTATGTATGCCATGCAATGCATATGACCGCTACGGCTTGTAGCCCGATCCAATTTGGGTACCCGTGCTCACTGTGGGGGTTCAGACTCCGGAGGGGCTCCTACAGCCCAAGCACAATATTAATATCACACCTGTTGCGGCGCGCAGCCCGATCCGTATACCACTGCGGCGTGCAGTCCGATCCATGCATGCGTATGCATATGCTCACATGAAATGTCATGCCCTAACATATGGCCCTCGGCCCAATCAGTCTAACAAATAATCAAGAAAGCCCTACGGGCAACAATATCACATTAGCTCACAGCTAAAATATTATTAAGACCTTGTTCAAGTTTTTCATAACCTTATAAGAATGTTGAATAGCAAAAATACCATTTAAAACCTTAAATTTAGATAAAAATATGTACAGTGTTATCAAGACAATGATACTAATCCCTGAAGGATTCAAATAATCGACACGAAGCCCAAACATGATAATTAGTCCAATTCATTTCAACAATTAGGTGTTATTATTTATTACGCGGGACGGACCAAGTCGCGATCCCCAATGGTGCTCTACCCCACGCCCTGTTATCCGGCGTGCAAGTCACCTCAACACAGCACTAAGATGTGCAAGTCCGGGGTTTACTAACCCTCGGGACATCATTTACAAGTATTACCCATCTCGAACCGACGAAAGCTCATGCCCGCGACGCCTTAGCTCCTCGAACCGGCATCCACGCACGTCAAAACTAGCACAAATCAACACAAATATATCAAAATAGGCTAATGGAACATCACCAAATCGAAAGAACTCGAAAAATATCAAAAATCACAAAATTTGCAAAACCCGAGCCCCGGGCCCACAACTCGAAAAATTTCGAAACTCATATTTCCAGAACCCTCGTCTCGCCACAAGACCATACATATAAAATTTTACCAAAATCGGACTCCATTTGCCCGCTCAAATCGGTATTTTACCAAAGCCCTGGCCTAGGCTAAATTTCCCCACAATTTGATCCAATTTCAGTGAAATAAAAGGGGATTTCAAGATAAAAACGCGTAAATGAAACATAAAACTTACCTCCGACAATAACCCGATGATTTCCCAGCCATTCCCGTCACTTTCTCACTCTAGAGCTCAACAATGGGGGTTTCTAGGAGTGAAACTCGTATATGAAATGTTCTGGTTTTAACTTCACTGCCTGGAACCTTTGCTCTACGCGTTCGCGTGACTCCACTCGCGTCCGCGATGCACAGACAGGCTAACCCTTCGCGAACGCGGCACTGAACCACGCGTTCGCGATGACCATTTTTCTCAGCCACCAGATTTTCTTCTTCTTCGCGAACGCGACCATGCTGACGCGAACGCGATGCCTTTCCTTCTTCTTCTACGCGAACGCGGCCTCCATACACGCGAACGCGATGCCTCCCTATGTCCTCTTACGCGATCGCGGCCCTCCTCTTCGCGAACGCGATGACCAACTGGTCCCCGCCTACGCGAACGCGAGCCTTGCCTCGCAAATGCGAAGGATAAAAATCCTGCACTGTTTCTGCAATTTTCTGCAGATTTTTCAGGTTCAAAAATGCCGGATGATGGTCCGGATTCACCCCGAGGCCCCCGGGACCCCAACGAAAACCACCAACATACTACAAAACACGATACGAACTTGCTCCAATGATAAAAACACATACTTTAACACGGAAAAACATCGAATTCAAGCAATTCAAGCCTAAGTTTTTCATTCAACCTCTACAACCGACATTCGATCAAAAACCCGACCAGACGATCTCCGAATGACCTGAACATTTGCAAACATATCCAAAATCACATAACGAAGCTACAGAAATTGTCGGAATTCCATTCCGACCCCCGGATCAAAATATCACCTACCATTCGGTTTTCGCCAAAATTTAACTTTAGCCAATTCAAGCATAAAACTACACCGGACCTCCAAATTCAATTCCGATTGTTCTCCTAAGTCATAAATGATCCCCCAAAACTAGTCGAATCATCAGAATCCGATTCCGAGCACTCTAACTCGATAGTCAACTCTTGGTTGACTTTCCATATTCAAACTTCCTTCAAACATGCTATTTGCTTCATTTTCAATTCAATTCACTCCTAACTCACCCGATAGGCTCTAACACCGATATAAAAGCATAAAACATGTAATTGCAACATGACGGGGTGGTAAATTCCCGTAACGACGGGCCGGGTCGTTACATTCTCCCCAACTTAAACAAATGCTCGTCCTCGAACGGACTGAGATTTGTACTAGAAACAACTCAATAGCTGAATGACCTTACTAAGCATATACTCGGGCGATCATACGTCACCCTATCTCACATAAGTCCGAAAACACCATATAGTCAAAATTTCACAGACCATCTGAACCATAAATCACATTGCACTTTCCGAAATCATAGGCCAAATGCAAATCCCATGCCTATACTCAGGATACACTCGAATCCACTGCAATAACCCATATTCACTACTCCGGGTGAGATCATATGATGTATCAAACAACTCAATCACTCGAGACAATAGTCTCTAATCACACAATTTCCCATGATAACCAAATACCAACCGAAAAACCCTTTTTTATTAGATAGAGTCTTGTTCCAACACCTTCATATCATGCCCACGGCAACCGAACACGCGATATATCGAACCCATCTCTCATGTCAACCATTCATGAATCCATTTCACTTTTAACCGATACCACAATAGGTTTCGGAGTCAAGCCTCGATTTTTACCTTTCTAACAAGCTAAGATCCAATATGCTCGTATTCATTAATGACTCCAACGGTCATTTCGATTATAACACACCGCACTGGTGATATGACACCTCAACACCGGCCTAAGCCACGACGAGCACAACATAGGCTCCAATAGAAACGCCTGAACACACTCGAATCATGACAACTCAAATCATGATAATTGTCTCCAGCAAAAGAGCTGCAATTCAATTCCTCTGTGACATCATAACATAGAACTGAGATCGCGTCTCGCATTATAGAAATAGAGTACCTGAATCCTCCTCGAGAGGTCATAACATCACGTGGCCTTGCCACGATTCGTAATTCTATCCCAACGTTATTACTCATGAAGCACCTCAAGCCACTAAGCTTAAAACGGTTAGCCACGCACATATCTAGTTCTTGAACCCAAGCAATCAACCTCACCCACGGTGAAACAATTAACGTATGCTATCAAATCCTGAAAGGACACAACCGACGTGCCATTTGCCAAGCGATACTCAAAACGGACTTTTCCTCAGACGCTAGGAAGTATTGTATACCATGTAATATATAACTAACTCTATTTTCACATTACACTATTGTGGTGTGTAACCCGCTCCGATGACATACCCGTGGCGGCGTGCCACCCGATCCAGATACCATACCTGTAGCGGCGTGCCACCCGACCCAAATAACCCGTGGCGGCGTGCCACCCGATCCACGCATAAATCTCACAAAAAGGAAATGCATATCGAGTCGAATTTTCTCATTACAGCAAACATATATATATATATAGCCTCATGCTCGGCCACATGAAATGCATCTGACAACGTTTCTCAATACTGGAACTGAATCAATGGTTGATACTTCTACACTAACATCCGCCACTAAGGTCCAACCAACAAAGCAATACCCACCAGCCGTCTGCTGGTCCTGAGGTACAACTACCCAGTTGGAGCATACTCTGATGCACTTTGCTACGCAATTTGTGCCATTTTCCGACATAGTCCATATCACATTTGTCTAGACGACCTGACTTATGTCAACCAGCCTGAAATAAGGTATCATAACCCCAATTCATCATATCAAGCTAAGAGAGAGCCACTAGGGCTTCCGATTTCCAATAATCACAAAACGGTGCCGATACACGCGATATACAACCACTGCATAGGCGGATTACGAGAACTTCTAGTCTCCAACACATATGTAACACATGAATCGCTATACCTGGTTCCACACTCCACCGTACGAATACATAACGCACATCAAGCGTCCATTCATACCACGACGGCCATTCGGAAATTTCACTATGCCATCAACGACTCAGTTATTATAGTCGATCCAACAAGAGAATACCACCATACCACTGGATATCATCATTTTACATTACCTTGTCCTTTATGGATCATATTCCCTGCCAAGTTAATAGAATAGCAGTACCATTTTCTTAATTTATCAGAAAGATAGATTCTTAAATTCACCTGCAGCTGTCCGCGCTGCTCAATAATTTTATTGACTTCCCATATATTATGAACCGATCTCAAAACCTAGAATATACCATTATCAACTTTCCATAACACATCGTGTATACCATATCACACTAAGACAACATGGAAATTCATATCCTTTTCCTCCGCCTCAACATCGGCGCACTCCACTAGTCAAGGACTTTCGTGATCCCATATAGAAGAAAAACTCATTACACATTCCACGCTTCGCATACCGACAGGAATATACTCATTTTCAAACCGTGATAAAACACATCATAAACTCTTTCTCCCCAATTACATTGCATAAGTTAAACTGCCAGGACTAAATCCTTATACACATATCGAGTTACACAACTGCCAACACTCAAAAGCACTGCTGCAATATCTGCAAGACTCCTTACTTTAACCACCTACCAGGAATCAATCGTATTCTCTTTTTTTTTATATACCATTCTGGTTCATTAACAAGTCGTTCCATTTACTAAGTTTCCTTTCTGATTCATCTCTAATTTCATATCAGTCTTTACTGTAGTACGACAATGCCTCAACCCCCTTTTTATCGCACAAGGCTCGTACACAAGACCACACAGTCTAAGACCCATAGGCCGCTGAATACTCTCTCAATGTTTCCCAAAAGTACCACATGCTACCACACTTTATTTTGATGAACTTCCCGCGATTTTTAAATTGTTATCATTACTTCCCCATACGGATACCTAGAATCCCATCATTCACATGATATAACACAAGCCTGATCTTCTCTAACGAAACCGCCATCTTTAGCCACATACACGAATGTTAAGGCACCTGACTGTTACAAGCAAAATCTTGAACACTGCAAAACCATTCTCGGACATCATTCACCCTTATTCAGCTGTAATTCAACTGTCCTATTGAGTAGGACCACTCGTGCCTTGTTAGAACTCTGACAATGCAGATCATGATTACATATAAACACAATTAGCTATCTTAACTTTCTATACACCAAACATTCATTACCAACATCAGTTCAAAACATCCTAGTATTTCTTCACATCTACGAAGCATCATAACCTTTATCAAAATTTCCCAAACATACCTAGAGACAGAGCCAACACAGCACACGACAGTGCAATCAGTTAATCAATAACAACCTCCCCAACTTAGCTTAGAGTCATACATCAAAGCACTTTTAACCACTCATATCATTATTACTCAAGTGAAGCCGAAATGTTAATATGAGATTAAACTCAAGTCATTTACAAGCCTTGACAGAGACTCGAATCATCAGAGACCTTAGCTCTTCTACAATTCTTGCAGATATACATGCACCACCAATAAGCCCACTCTCTTTAGGTGACAGAAATCTTTCTAAGTCCCAAATTTTCCAAACATTTCGGCAGAGTTTCCTTTGTAAATTGGCCTATCCACCTGCCAGAGAATCACCAAACCATTTTAACAATACATCCACAACTCAACAAGATATCACAATGTATTTCAACAACATTAAATCTCAATACTACACGAATCATATTATCACAATTTATACTTGAACCTGCGCTGTATCCGCTCGAATCATAACACATATCAAATACCTTTCAATTACACATGAGGATCAACCCTCCTACTTCTTCTCAATTTAGCATTTCATCACGATACCTTCCACCAGGATACACATAGCAAGGTCACTTTAGTCTTCCTGAGTTTAAAATCGTTCCACTACACATAGTGCACTTTACATTTCCGATAAGAGGCAATGAACATATTTCTCACGTCCATAACTAGGGTTACATATCAAATCACAACAAGAACTGAATACCTTACAGCTCTCCCATTATCAAACTGCCATTTGCACAATAAGGATCAGTACCGATTGTATGAACTTCATAATACCGACTCGCAAAATTAATACCTTGGTGCTCAAGCCATAAACAAGGATCCGGCCTCAAGTCCTCCCGACTGGCCCAACATGAACTCATGGAGATTATATCTCGCCCCTCGATCGGGGAATCGCAAGCCATAAGTCAATTATATTACTGAGCGCTCGATGCGTACACATACGTGCGGAAGGAATTTCAAAATTATATCTCAAGCTGAATCAAGTGCGCACGATAAGAATTCCAAGAAATGTGAAGTGTTTCCTAAAGGTTCGCAGCCTCCCGAGGATAAGTACAGGCGTCCCGTACCGATCCACAAGACTCTACTAACCGGCTCAAGACTCATGAGGCCTAGTAAACCTAGGCTCTGATACCAACTTGTCACGACCCCAAATCCGGTCGTGATGGCGCCCAGCACAATGCTAGGCCAGCCCGACCAATCAACAATAACCACGGAGCCACAAGCTCACTTTATCCAATTTAATCATAACAATGTTAGATATATTAAAAACAAGGAACCAAGTCCCAACACGCGCCAACTCCCATAGACCGAAGGGTCAAGAGTCATGAGCCTCTACAGAGTATACAAAGTGTAAATAGTGAATATAACCGTGCACAAGTGTGGGATGATCAGAACAAAATACAGACAAACTGGAGAATCAGGTCCTGCGAACGCTGGCAGCTACCTCGACCGTCCAAAAGCACTCCCGAGCCGCAATAGAATCAGCCCTGCTGTGATGTACCTGAATCTGCACACAAGGTGCAGGGAGTCGGGTGTGAGTACTTCCAACTCAGCAATAATAAAAGTAAATAATGCTGAAGGAAAGAAAACCACGATAGGCACTATCTCATGCTACACAATACAGAACTATCTTTTTATTCCTTTCAAGCATATGTGAGTAGATTATTTAGAAATCTCAATTTTAGATACTTTCTTTCATAATAATATACCAATACCTGGATACAATCTCAAGCAATGCAAGTCCGTACTCAAATCAGCCTCTCGGGCTCAGCACTCCTTATCAATTTACACCAGGAGATCTGGTCAATAAGGCAACTAATGCATGTGTGCCAGTAATGTATGAGTACTCAATGTTATGCCACGTAGTACACGTAAACCAATGTACGTATGCCATGCAATACATATGACCGCTACGGTGTGTAGCCCGATCCAATTTGGGTACCCGTGCTCACTGTGGGGGTTCAGACTCCGGAGGGGCTCCTACAGCCCAAGCACAATATTAATATCACACCTGCTGCGGCGCGCAGCCCGATCCGTATACCACTGCGGCGTGCAATCCGATCCATGCATGTGTATGCATATGCTCACATGAAATGTCATGCCCTAACATATGGCCCTCGGCCCAATCAGTCTAACAAATAATCAAGAAAGCCCTACGGCAACAATATCACACTAGCTCACAACTAAAATATTATTAAGACCTTGTTCAAGCTTTTCATAACATTATAAGAATGCTGAATAGCAAAAATACCATTTAAAACCTTAAATTTAGATAAAAATATGTACAGTGTTATCAAGACAATGATACTAATCCCCGAAGGATTCAAATAATCGGCACGAAGCCCAAACATGATAATTAGTCCAATTCATTTCAACAATTAGGTGTTATTATTTATTACGCGGGACGGACCAAGTCGCGATCCCCAATGGTGCTCTACCCCACGCCTGTTATCCGGCGTGCAAGTCACCTCAACACAGCACTAAGATGTGCAAGTCCGGGGTTTACTAACCCTCGGGACATCATTTACAAGTATTACCCACCTCGAACCGACGAAAGCTCATGCCCGCGACGCCTTAGCTCCTCGAACCGGCATCCACGCACGTCACAACTAGCACAAATCAGCACAAATATATCAAAATAGGCTAATGGAACATCACCCAATTGAAAGAACACGAAAAATATCAAAAATCACGAAATTTGCAAAACCCGAGCCCCGGGACCACATCTCGAAAAATTTTGAAACTCATATTTCCAGAACCCTCGTCTCGCCACGAGTCCATACATATAAAACTTTACCAAAATCGGACTCAATTTGCCCGCTCAAATCGGTATTTTACCAAAGCCCTGGCCTAGGCTAAATTTCCCCACAATTTGATCCAATTTCAGTGAAATAAAGGGGGATTTCAAGATAAAAACGCGTAAATGAAACATAAAACTTACCTCCGACAATAACCCAATGATTTCCCAACCATTCCCGTCACTTTCTCGCTCTAGAGCTCAACAATGGGTGTTTCTAGGAGTGAAGCTCGTATATGAAATGTTCTGGTTTTAACTTCACTGCCTGGAACCTTTGCTCTACGCGTTCGCGTGACACCACTCGCGTCCGCGATTCACAGAAAGGCTAACCCTTCACGAACGCGGCACTGAACCACGTGTTCGCGATGACCATTTTTCTCAGCCACCAGATTTTCTTCTTCTTCGCAAACGCGACCATGCTGACGCGAACGCGATGCCTTTCCTTCTTCTTCTACGCGAACGCGGCCTCCATACACGCGAACGCGATGCCTCCCTATGTCCTCTTACGCGATCGCGGCCCTCCTCTTCGCGAACGCGATGACCAACTGGTCCCCGCCTACGCGAACGCGGGCCTTGCCTCGCGAACGCGAAGGCTAAAAATCTTGCACTGTTTCTGCAATTTTCTGCAGATTTTTCATGTTCAAAAATGCCGGATGATGGTCCGGATTCACCCCGAGGCCCCCGGGACCCCAACGAAAACCACCAACATACTACAAAACACGATACGAACTTGCTCCAATGATAAAAACACATACTTTAACACGTAAAAACATCGAATTCAAGCAATTCAAGCCTAAGTTTTTCATTCAACTTCTACAACGGACATTCGATCAAAAACCCGACCAGACGATCTCTGAATGACCTGAAAATTTGCAGACATATCCAAAGTCACATAACGAAGCTACAGAAATTGTCGGAATTCCATTCCGACCCCCAGATGAAAATATCACCTACCGTTCGGTTTTCGCCAAAATTCAACTTTAGCCAATTCAAGCCTAAAACTACACCGGACCTCCAAATTCAATTCCGATTGTTCTCCTAAGTCATAAATGATTCCCCGAAACTAGTCGAATCATCAGAATCCGATTCCGAGCAATCTAACTCGATATTCAACTCTTGGTTGACTTTCCATATTCAAACTTCCTTCAAACATGCTATTTGCTTCATTTTCAATTCAATTCACTCCTAACTCACCCGATAGGCTCTAACACCGATATAAAAGCATAAAACATGTAATTGCAACATGACGGGGTGGTAAATTCCCATTCTAGAACCACGGAATCCGAGAGTGCCTAACACCTTCTCCTGGGTTAACCGAATTCCTTATCCAGGTTTCTAGTTTCGCAGACTGTATTACGGAGTCATAAATTTCTTCGGTTCGGGATTAAACCAGTGACTTGGGACACCATTATTTTTCCAAGTGGCGACTCTGAAAAATTTAATAAATTGATCCCGGTCCGACTGTCCTTCAAGTGGAAAAACTCCTTCCCTGATTATTATTATATCTCTTCCCAGGGTGTAGTAGTAAACAGTGACACACATTATACGTTATGTGAAAAAAAGAGGTGTGACAGTGACTAGAGTATTATCCAATGGAGCTCTATGTCTGACCGATATTGAGGGAAGATGCACCGACATGGCTATCAATTCTGATGCGGTCAAGAGATATTACGTGTAATTTCTTTATGATTTTGGTTCATTTTGTTTGTGTGTACTGGGTGTTTATCGGATAATGAAATGATGGAGGCAATTATTTCTTCTATCCAAACACTTTTAACCCTTGTTTCCTCCTTTGAGCCTTATTTATTCTTTCATATCCCTCTCTTGGAATCAATAACGGAAAGAGAAAAGAAAAGAAAAATAAACAAAAAAGGAAGTCACATGAAATCTAAAGGAATCAAGTGAACTACGTTTGGCATGATTCCTCAAAAGGATACGTAGGCGCCTCAGGCTCGGTCATAGTGTAAATAAAAGTTAATCCTTCCCCAAACAAGAAACTGGGGCAGAAGCTATGTTGTTTTTATGAAAAGAGTTTTGATTCTGAGAGTTGTAATATTTCACCCATTCAGAGTTATTTTTAATTTTTTTATACTCTTTTCTTTTTAAGACCCACACAAAAACCCATATGAGATGTCCGAAAAAGACCTCCCGATCAGCATCCGGGAAATGCCCAGTCAGGCAAGTAAATACCAAGAGTAACACGCCGATCCCCAATAGAAAGGGAATAAGTTAAAGGAATTGATAGCCAAAAGAATCCCCAGTGAAGAGAATCTTACAGTACCGTTCCAATCTCCAGCGAAGAATAAAAATAAAATGAGAGAGTCTTATCGGTGAAAACCTTCACAGGCACCATAAGGCGACGAAAGCTGAGAAGAAATAAAAATGAGAGAGTCTTATTGGTGAAAACCTTCACAGGCACCATAAGGCGACGAAAGCTGAGAAGAAATAAAAATGAGAGAGTCTTATCGGTGAAAACCTTCACGGGCGCCATAAGGCGACGGGAGTTGAGAGAAATGAAAGAGTCTCATTAGTGAAAACCCCTCGAAGGGCACTATGAGGCGACAAGATAGAGTGACGGAAAAGACCCGCATTTGACAAAGAGTCGTGCATCTGTTCATCCTCAGCAAATGAGGCTATCAGAATGATTGATTGATACAAATAGACTGGGTTGATTAATTCGTAATGCACGACGTGATCATTGGTGTGAGCACGTGATTTTTGCCTCACACGAACTACTCCCAAAGAAATCAAAATCAAAGTTATTTTATTTTATTATGTACATATTTGTGAGTGTCTCATGATATTTTGTGATGGTTTACGTCCGTGTGTGCATGTTTTTATTGTTAAATTAATAGAAAAACTCTATATATATATATATGTTGCATTTGAATTTAGAATTTAGTTTGTTTTATAAAAATTTGAAAAGCGAAAGGTATGTTTTACAGTTTAATATTTAGTCGAAGTTGTTAATTTGTAATTTTGATTGATGTTTAATGTGTAATTTGTTATTATAACTTAATTAGTATTGTTATAAATTAATTTGATTTCTTAATGTATTTTAGAATTTTTGTTAGGAATTAAAAAGAAAATATAAAAAAAAAGAGAAAAGGAGGTAAATAAGAGTAAAGAAATTTGGATTGGGCCAATTGAAATAGAAATAAGACTAAGCCCAAACGAAAATCCCCCCCCCCAGTCCAGCCCAAACGGATTACCCATCCCAACCCGGATCCACCCCATACCCGACCCCGTTCAAAGTTGATCTCAGCCGATGATCGTTGTCATCTAACGGCTGAGATTAAAAACCTAATTTTAAACCCCCAAAACATGTATCACCATCTCATTCCCCCAAAACCCTAATTTCCTCTCCTTCTCTCACCAGCCGCACACCCCTCTTTCTCTTCTCCTCCATCGGCCAGCCGCCAACTTTGGCAAAAATCAAGATCAACCGCCGCCTGCAGCTCCGACCAAATGACCACCAGAGCTCCGCCCCATCAAATACCACCAAGCCACACCAAACAACCACTCTTTTGATCTCCCAATGCAAACTCACTGGAATTCTTGCAACGACTACCAGACTTCCACGCCGCCGACGAGTGACCTTGCTATTCTCTAGGGAGATCAGTCGACCATCACCATCGAAAAGGTTCTTAACAGAAGTCCTTCACTCACGCATAGACGTAACAGAACAAGGAGACAACTGAGAGCTGAAGAAAGCTGAAAGTGATGGCAACTTCATTGGCAGCGATGATGGCTCGTTGAGCCGCAACCTTCACGCGCTTCCCCATCTCAAGCTCTACGACTCAACCAGCTTCTCTTGCTCAGCGTCGTGGCCTTGCTGGAGCTGCTGATCATCACCAGCCACCTAAGGTCAATTGCTGGAAAGAGCCTATGTGTAACGACCCGGCCCGTCGTTACGGGAATTACCACCCCATTACCTTGCAATTACATATCTTATGCTTTTATAACAGTATTAGAGTATATCGGGTGAGTTAGGAGTAATTTGGATTGAAAATGAAGCAAATAGTATGTTTGAAGGAAGCTTGAATATGGGAAGTCAACCAAGAGTTGACTATTGAGTTAGAGTGCTCGGAACTGGATTCTGATGATTCGACTAGTTCCGGGGGATCATTTATGACTTAGGAGAACAATCGGAATTGAATTCGGAGGTCCGGTGTAGAAATAGGCTTGAATTGGCTAAGGATGAATTTTGGCGAAATCCGAACGGTAGGTGAGATTTTGATCCGGGAGTCGGAATGGAATTCCGACAGTTGCAGTAGCTCCGTTAGGTGATTTTGGATATGCCTGCAAAATTTCAGGTCATTCGGGCGTCGTTTGATCGGGTTTTTGATCGAATGTGTAATTCGGAAAGTTTTAAGAAATTTAGGCTTGAATCCGTGGGTAATTGGTGATTTTGATGTTTAGGATGGTATTTTTATGATTGGAACAAGTTCGAATAAGGAATTAGGATGTGTTGGTGTGTTTGGATGAGGTCTCGGGGGCCTCGGGGTGTTTTCGGATGGCCAAACGGGAGAAAATGTGGAAAAATTGCAGGGAAGTGTTCTGGTTCTGTTGTTTTCGCTCCTGCGGAAATGGGGGCGCAGGAGCGAGTCCGCAGAAGCGAACGAGGAGGCGCAGGAGCGCTTGTTTTCGCAGAAGCTGAAATATGTCCGCTGAGGCGGCGTCGCAGGAGCGAAGGGTAGACCGCAGAAGCGGTCAAGAGGCGAAATGGAGAAGTCCGCAGAAGCGGGTGGTTGGCCGCATAGGCGAGTCCGCAGGAGCGGACTCTTGGTCGCAGAAGCGGAACATTCCGCAGGAGCGGAAGACTTTCCGTAGAAGCGGATCCGCAGGAGCGGTCCGTGTATCGCAGAAGCGAAAATCGCAGTGAGTTAAGTGTATCAGAAGTTAGAAAATTTCAGAAACCTTTCACACATTTGGGTCTCGGCTTTAGAGGCGATTTGGGCGATTTTGAAGAGAAACTGTGACGACCCGGCCCGTCGTCACGGGAATTACCACCCCGTTATGTTGTAAATACATGTTTTATAATTTTATATCAATGTTAGAGTCTATCGGGTGAGTTAGGAGTGATTGGGATTGGAAATGAGGCATATAACCTTTGTGAAGGAACTTGAATAAGGAAAGTCAACCCGGAGTTGACTATTTAGCTAGAGGGCTCGGAATCGGATTCTGATGATTCGGTTAGTTCCGGGAGGTGATTTGTGACTTAGGGGAGCAATCGGAATTGAATTTGGAGGCCTGGTGTAGAAATAGGCTTGAATTGGCTAAGGTTGAATTTTGGCGAAATCCGAACAGTAGGTGAGATTTTGATCCGGGGGTCGGAATGAAATTCCGACAGTTGCAGTAGCTCCGTTAGGTGATTTTGGATGTGCCTGCAAAATTTCAGGTCATTCGGACGTCGTTTAGTTGGGTTTTTTATTGAATGTGTAATTCGGAAAGTTTTAAGGAATTTAGGCTTGAATCCGTGTGTAATTGGTGATTTTGATGTTTAGGATGGTGTTTTTATGATCGGAACAAGTTCGTATCGTGTTTTGGAGTATGTTGGTGGTTTTCGTTGGGGTCCCGGGGGCCTCGGTTGATTTCGGGGGTTCGGACCATTTCTTCTATTTTTGAACTGCTGTTGGCTGCTGGTTTTGTTGCAGACGGATGCTCTATGCGATCGCATAGGGTAGATGCGATTGCATAGAAGGATGGAAGTGAGCCCAGAGTTGTTCTATGCGATCGCGTAATAGGAGATGCGATCGCATAGGTATGGAATCTGGCACTCTGCGATCGCAGGGTCACTTGTGCGATCGCATAGAAGAGATTGGAGGGGTGAGAAAAATGTGCTATGCGATCGCATAGCAAGGGGTGCGATTGCATAGGTTTGTCAGACTGTGCATTGCGATCGCATAGCCAGTGTTGCGATCGCAGAGAAGAAAGATGAGGCCTGGAAGGTTGTGCTATGCGATCGCGGGAGTGCATTGCGATCGCATAGAAGGGGAAATCGGCAGGAAAATTTAACTCTACGCGATCGCATAGGGTCATTGCGATCGCATAGAAGGAATGGTCTGGCAGTGAAATTAAAACCAGAACAGAACCAGTCGCGGGTTCATTAACCCAAAATGCCATTTTTGAGTTCTAGAGAGAGAAACTCACGGGAATTGCTGGTAATTCATCGGGGATTCGTTGGAGGTAATTTTTGTGGCTTAATTACATCATTTTAACATGAAATCATGGGTTAAATTTCTGTAAATGGAAGATTTAAGGTGGGTTTGAGCCCTAAGCCTAAATTGAAGAAAACACCGATTTGAGTGGGCAAACGGAGTCCGATTTTGGTAAATTTTATATGTATGGACTCGTGGCGAGATGAGGGTTCCGAATATGTGACTTTTGTAATTTTTCGACAAGTGTACCGAAAGTCGGGTTTTGGCAACTTTGGGAATTTTGATGTAAATTGAGTTATATTGATCGGGTGTCGTCCCATTGGCCTAATTTGTTGTGTTTCTACTGTATTTGATCAGATTCTACGCGTGCGGAGCTTGATTCTCGTGGCAAGGCATTGCGGAGTAGTCGTCGCGCCGTATTGAGGTGAGTAATAGATGTGGGTGATGACCAGCTGGTTCGAAACCCCGGTATACCACTTTGTGACGCTGTATAGCAGCGAGACACGCACACTCTCGAGAGTGCGGGGTCGATCATGAATTGGAGACTATATATTAGTCCAACCTGTTGATATTGTATTATTGGCTATTCTCGAGCCGTTGAACCTCCTTCTCGGACGGTTGAGTATACATGTGGGCCGTGAGCCAGTTATTGGATCCCGCGAGGATCGTTATCATCGTCTTATCATATAGACATGCTAGTTTACTACTAGTCCGCAGCTATTTTTTTATTATTATGCTAATTCCAATCTCTGGAACTTGATATTACTGTTTTCCAACTGAAAAATGATAAAAGAGTTTTCAAAAACTACTTTTGAGCTTGCGAGGCTGTATCTGCATATTAGCTGACTAGTAGTGGATCGGGCTGCGCGCCGCAACGAGATATATGTTGGATCGGATCGCACGCCGCAGAATATCTCTATGAGACGTGCTTGGGCTGGGAGCCCCTCCGAGTCCGAACCCCCACAGCGAGCACAGTACCCAAAATTAGAGTCGGCTACACGCCGTAGCTGGTCATATCATGCATTGCATTGCATTTAGCTACATCCGCTAGTCGTTATGCTATTTATTGGTATTTGTCAGTACATGTACAATGAATATTGATTCTCTGACAGGTAGCTGATTATAGCTTTTACATAGTGCTTTATCACGGATTTCTTATCTCGCGCCGTCTTACCCTTGTTTATTACCACCGAGTCCGGCAGTACTCATTTTACTCCTCGCACCTTGGTGCAGCATCCGTGTACCTCTCGACAAGTGATCCGAAGAGCCGTGCGAGGCGACATCCGTAGGATATACGAGGTAGTCGCAGAGTCCGCAGGACCCGATATTCCTTCCTACCGTCTCTTTTGATTTTGTAGACATTTCTTTCCGCACTTGGTATCTTGTAAACCTTTATACACTTACGTTCGGCGAGGCTCATGACTCTTGACCTCTCGGTCTATGGGAGTTAGTGTATTATGGGACTTGGTTCCCTATTTTCGTTATATGTATCGCTATTGCTTCGTGATTTGGTATGCTTAAATGGGCTAAAGAGAGCTTCTAGCTCCGTTATTGTTATTGATTGGTCAGGCTGGCCTAGTAGGGTGTTGGGCGCTATCACAACCGGATTTGGGGTCGTGACAAGTTGGTATCGGAGCCTAGGTTTACTAGGCCTCATGAGTCTTGAGCCGGCTAGTAGAGTCTTGTGGATCGGCACGGGGACGCCTGTACTTATCCCCGGGAGGCTGCGAACCATTAGGAAAACTTCACTTTCTCGAACTCGTCGTGCGATCTTGTTGTTCCGAGAACCGAACTTCTATATTCTATTCTCTCGCATGGCGAGAACGCGAGCATCGAGGACGAGGCGGACGACCTCCATTGCCACCGTTAGAGGACGCGGGCACGCGTCGTGCTGAGAGCTAGAGGTAGGCGGCCGAGTGCACGGCCACCGACCCGCCCGTCAGTATCGCTTCGAGAGCAGCCCCAGATGTCGATGCTCCAGCCAGTCCCGGCTCAGTGCCGGACTATATCTATTGTTATTCCCGGTCTTCGTGAGACTCTTGCTCGATATTATCGCTGTGTTCCGATTTGGCTCTGTAGTTTCAGCCACCGCCATCGTAGCGACATCTCGCCGTGGGTGGACGCAGCACCCCGCAGCTCGCACACTCGAGCAGGTTGTTCATGGACTTCGGACGCCGTAGGCGGTCCCCGCTCGGTGGTTGCACCGGTTATTCCTCCAGCACCAGCTCGATCTCTCCAGAGCATATGGTTCAAAGTTATGCCCGATGACGAGCAGCCGTCGTCTCGAGAGATTTGGTAGACTTCGACCACCCCATTTCGGTGTCGCTGAGGGCGAGGATGCCCGTGGTTTCTTGGATGTTGTCGAAGATGTCGCGTTCGTACCGGTACTCTGAGTCCGACGGAGTTTCATTTACTACATTTCAGTTCACCGGTCCCGCATTTGATCGGCGGGAGGAGTTCGAGAGGCGTAGGCTCGCTAGAGCAGGACCTCTCACATGGCAGCAGTCTCTACTCTCTTTCTAGAGAAATATGTACCTCGGCCTCGTCGCGAGGAGCCACGTCGCCAGTTCGAGTGTTGATTCAGGGCGACATGTCCGTGACCCAAGATGAGCTCAGATTCACTCGCTGGCTAGGCATGCCACATGGATGATCCCCACCGATAGGGAGAGGATCGGGAGGTTCATCGATGGCCTCAACTACTCTATCCGTATTCTTACGACCAGCGAGCGAGTTCTGTCATCATCGTTTGAGCAAGTTGCTGATATGGCACGCTCCATCGAAGCGGATCGTCGCCGAGAGAGAGAGAGCGGGAGGCCAAGAGGCCTCGCGGTTCTGGCGGTTTCAGCGGTCTCCATCTAGAGGGCATTCCCGGCAGAGCAGAGGTCGCTCATCTAGATCTTCTCATTCAGTCCGCCCTGGAGCAGAGCGGAGGTTCTTACGGTCGTGGTCGACAGTGGTTTCAGCAGGGTTGGCCATCACTTAGTGCCCTCCCGGCGCGCAGAGTGCAACACCTACTTCTCCAGCACCAGTGCATGTTATGAGCGTGGTGAGTTTGGCCACACGAGGAGACAGTGCCCTCGACTCCGTAGGGGACTCAGCAGAGGGATCAGCCCTCCTCATCAGCACCATCTCAGGCTAGTAGAGGTGGAGGTCAGTCTTCTCGTGGTCGCCCCAGAGGCGAGGAGAGATCTAGTGGAGGCCAGGCACGATTCTATGCACTTCCCGACAGGCGTGATGCAGTTGCCTCCGATGCGGTGATTACAAGTATCATTTTTGTCTGTCACAGAGATGCCTCTGTTCTATTTGATCCAGGGTCCACATATTCATACGTGTCCTCTTATTTTGCACGTCATTTGGGTGCGACTTGTGGTAGTCTTGATTTACCTGTTCATGTATCCACCCCCGTGGGTGATACGATTGTTGTGGATCATGTCTATAGATCCTGTGTTATATCTATTGGGGGTCTGGAGACCCAGGCAGATTTGTTATTGTTAGGGATGGTGGACTTTGATGTTATATTGGGTATGGACTGGTTGTCTCCGTACCATGCTATATTGGACTGTCATGCTAAGATAGTTACGTTGGCCATTCCTGGTATTTCTCAGATTGAGTGGCAGGGTTGGACTGATTTTGTCCCTAGCCGTGTCATTTTGTTCTTAAAAACTCAGAAGATGGTTGAAAAAGGGTGTTTATTGTACTTAGCTTTTGTGAGAGATGTGGAGCTGAGTCTCCTAGCATTGATTCTGTACCTGTTGTGAGGGACTTTGCAGATGTATTCCCCTCAGACATGTCGGGCATGCCGCCAAACAGGGATATTGATTTTGGCGTTGACTTGGTGCCGGGCACTCAGCCTATATCCATTCCTCCTTATCGGATGGCACCAGCTGAGTTGAAAGAATTGAAAGAGCAACTTCAAGAGCTTCTGGATAAGGGTTTCATCCGCCCTAGTGTGTCTCCGTGGGGTGCGCCGGTATTATTTGTTAAAAAGAAAGATGGTTCCATGTGAATGTGTATTGATTATCGACAATTGAACAAGGTGACAGTGAAGAATAAGTACCCTCTACCGCGCATAGATGATTTGTTTGATCAGTTACAGGGTGCGAGGGTGTTTTCTAAGATCGATCTTCGTTCGAGCTATCATCAGTTGAAGATCAGAGACTCAGATATTATGAAGACTGCATTCAGGACCCGATATGGTCATTATGAGTTTCTTGTGATGTCTTTTGGGCTGACCAACGCCCCAACAGCATTTATGCATCTGATGAACAGTGTGTTCATGCCTTATTTGGATTCATTTGTGATTGTGTTCATTGATGACATTCTAGTCTACTCCCGTAGTTAGGAGGAGCATGCTCAGCATTTGAGTATTGTGTTGCAGAGATTGAGAGAGGAGAAGCTATTATGCGAATTTCTCCAAGTGCGAGTTTTGGCTTGAGTCCGTAGTTTTTCTAGGTCATGTGGTGTCTCGTGATGGTATTCAGTGTTACCTAAAGAAGATAGAGGCGTGCAGGGTTGTCCTAGACCATCCTCAGCTAAGAAGATCCAGAGTTCCCTTAGTTTGGCGGGGTATTATCGCCGGTTTGTTCAGGGATTTTCATCCATTGCTTCTTCATTGACTAAATTGACCCATAAGGGTGCACCATTCGTGTGGTCGGATGAGTGCGAGGAGAGCTTTCAGAAGCTCAAGACAGCTTTGACCACAGCTCCAGTGTTAGTATTGCCATCAGCTTCAGGTTCATATACCGTTTATTGTGATGCCTCGAGAGCGGGGATAGGTTGTGTGTTGATGCAGAAAGGTAAGGTGATTGCTTATGCTTCTCGGCAGTTGAAGCCACATGAGAAGAACTATCCTGTTCATGACTTGGAGCTAGCCGCCATTGTTCATGCATTGAAGATTTGGAGGCACTATTTGTACGGCGTGTCTTGTGAGGTGTATACCGACCATCGTAGTCTCCAGCACTTGTTCAAACAGAAAGACCTTAATTTGAGACAGCGGAGATGGCTAGAGTTGCTGAAGGATTATGACATTACTATATTATATCATCCGGGGAAGGCCAATGTGGTGGCCGATGCTTTGAGCCGGAAGGCGGTCAGTATGGGGAGCTTGGCATATATTCCAGCCGAGGAGAGGCCATTTGCTTATGATGTTCAAGTGCTAGCCAATCGGCTAGTGAGGTTAGATATTTCGGAGCCCAGCAGCAGTGTATTGGCTTGTGTTGTATCTCGGTCATCTCTATATGATCGTATTCGTGAGCACCAGCATGATGATCCACATTTGGCTGTCCTGAGGGACAGAGTTCAGCATGATGATGCTAGAGATGTCACCATTGATAGTGACGGCGTATTGAGGATGCACGGCCGGATATGCGTGCCCAATGTTGATGGCCTTCGTGAGTTGATTCTGGAGGAGGCCCATAGTTCGCGATATTCTATACATCCAGGAGCCGCGAAGATGTATCAAGATTTGAAACAACACTATTGGTGGAGAAAAATGAAAATGGACATTGTCAGATATGTAGCACGGTGCCTCAACTGTCAGCAGGTCAAGTACGAGCACTAGAGGCCCGGTGGCGTATTTCAGCGCATTGTTATTCCTGAGTGGAAATGGGAGAGGATCACCATGGACATTGTTACTGGACTCCCTCGGACGGCGAGGAAGTTTGATTCTGTATGGGTGATTGTGGATAGACTCACTTCATTCCAGTTAGTACTACCTACTCATCAGAGCGGTTGGCAGCGATCTTTATTCGAGAGATTGTTCGGTTGCATGGAATTCCAGTGTCTATCATATCCGACAGGGGTACTCAGTTCACTTCTCAGTTTTGGAGAGCATTTCAGCGAGAGATGGGTACACGGGTCGAGTTGAGTACAGCATTTCACCCCCAGACAGACGGACAGTCTGAGCGCACTATTCAGATCTTGGAGGATATGTTGCGAGCTTGTGTGATTGATTTTGGTGGTTCGTGGGATGAGTTCCTACCACTTGCCGAGTTTGCCTACAACAACAGTTATCAGTCGAGTATTCAGATGGCCCCGTATGAGGCATTGTATGGCAGACGGTGTAGATCCCCCGTGGGATGGTTTGAGCCTGGTGAGGTTAGATTGATAGGAACTGAGTTAGTCCAGGATGCTCTGGATAGAGCAAAGTTGATCCAGGAGAGGCTTCGTACAGCACAGTCTCGTCAGAAGAGTTATGCGGACCGTAGAGTTCGAGAGTTGTCTTTCATGGTCGGTGACAGAGTATTGTTGAAGGTTTCACCTATGAAGGGTGTCATGAGGTTCGGGAAGAAAGGAAAGTTGAGTCCCAGGTACATTGGTCCTTTTGAGATACTTAGGAGAGTTGGAGAGGTGGCATACGAGTTAGCCTTGCCGCCCAGCTTATCCAGTGTTCATCCAGTATTCCATGTGTCTATGCTCCGGAAGTACATTGGAGATCCGTCTCATATATTAGACTTCAGTACCATTCAGCTTGATGGTGATTTATCCTATGATGTGGAGCCTATTACTATTTTGGGTCGTCAGGTGAGAAAATTGAGGTCTAAGGAGATTGCATCAGTTAAGGTTCAGTGGAGAGGTTGACCCGTGGAGGAGGCCACTTGGGAGGTCGAGCGGGAGATGCGGAGCAGATATCCTCACTTGTTTGAGACTTCAGGTATGTTTCTTGACCCGCTCGAGGACGAGCGTTTGCTTAAGAGGGGGAGAATGTGACGACCCGGCCCGTTGTCACGAGAATTACCACCCCGTTATGTTGTAAATACATGTTTTATGATTTTATATCAGTGTTAGAGTCTATCGGGTGAGTTAGGAGTGAATTGGATTGAAAATGAGGCATATAGCCTTTTTGAAGGAAACTTGAATAAGGAAAGTCAACCCGGAGTTGACTATTTGGTTAGAGGGCTCGGAATCGGATTCTGATGATTCGGTTAGTTCCGGGAGGTGATTTTTGACTTAGAGGAGCGATCGGAATTGAATTTGGAGGCCCGGTGTAGAAATAGGCTTGAATTGGCTAAGGTTGAATTTTGGCGAAATCCGAACCGTAGGTGAGATTTTGATCCGGGAGTCGGAATGGAATTCCGACAGTTGCAGTAGCTCCGTTAGGTGATTTTGGATGTGCCTGCAAAATTTCAGGTCATTCGGACGTCGTTTAGTCGGGTTTTTGATTGAATGTGTAATTCGGAAAGTTTTAAGGAATTTAGGCTTGAATCCGTGTGTAATTGGTGATTTTGATGTTTAGGATGGTGTTTTTATGATTGGAACAAGTTCGTATCGTGTTTTGGAGTATGTTGGTGGTTTTCGTTGGGGTCCCGGGGGCCTCGGGTTGATTTCGGGGGTCCAAACGGACCATTTCTTCTATTTTTGGAACTGCTGTTGGCTGCTGGTTTTGTTGCAGACGGATGCTCTATGCGATCGCATAGGGTTATTGCGATCGCATAGAAGGATGGAAGTGAGCCCCGAGTTGTTCTATGCGATCGCGTAATAGGAGATGCGATCGCATAGGTATGGAAACTGGCACTATGCGATCGCAGGGTCACTTGTGCGATCGCATAGAAGAGATTGGAGGGGTGAGAAAAATGTGCTATGCGATCGCATAGCAAGGGGTGCGATCGCATAGGTTTGTCAGACTGTGCATTGCGATCGCATAGCCAGTGTTGCGATCGCAGAGAAGAAAAGATGAGGCTAGAAGGTTGTGCTATGCGATCGCGGGAGTGCATTGCGATCGCATAGAAGGGGAAATCGGCAGGAAAATTTAACTCTATGCGATCGCATAGGGTCATTGCGATCGCATAGAAGGATTGGCCTGGCAGTGAGTTTAAGTTCAGAACAGAACCAGTCGCGGGTTTCATACCCCAAAACACCATTTTTGAGTTCCAAGAGAAGAAATTGACGGGAATTGCTGGGAATTCATCTGAGATTCGTTGGAGGTAAGTTTTGTGGCTTAATTACATCATTTTAACATGAAATCCTTGGTTAAATCCCTGTAAATTAAAGATTAAAGGTGGGTTTGAGCCCTAGGCCTAAATTAAAGAAAAACACTGATTTGAGTGGGCAAATGGAGTCCGATTTTGGTAAATTTTATATGCCTAGACTTGTATCGAGATGAGGGTTCCGAATATGTGACTTTTGTAATTTTTCGACAAGCGTACCGAAAGTCGGGTTTTGGCAACTTTGGGAATTTTGATGTAAATTGAGTTATATTGATTGGGTGTCGTCCCATTGGCCTAATTTGTTGTGTTTCTACTGTATTTAATCAGATTCTACGCGTGCGGAGCTTGATTCTCGTGGCAAGGGCATTGCGGAGTAGTCGTCGCGCCGTATTGAGGTGAGTAATAGATGTGGGTGATGACCAGCGGGTTCGAAACCCCGGTATACCACTTTGTGACGCCGTATAGCGGCGAGACACGCACACTCTTGAGAGTGCGGGGTCGATCATGAACTGGAGACTATATATTAGTCCGACCTGTTGATACTGTGTTATTGGCTATTCTCGAGCCGTTGAACCTCCTTCTCGGACGGTTGAACATATTTGTGGGCTGCGAGCCAGTTATTGGATCCCGCGAGGATCGTTATCATTGTCTTATCATATAGACATGCTAGTTTACTACTAGTCCGCAGCTATTTCTGTTATTATGCTAATTCCAATCTCCGGAACTTGATATTACTGTTTTCCAACTGAAAAATGATAAAAGAGTTTTCAAAAACTACTTTTGAGCCTGCGAGGCTGTATCTGCATATTAGCTGACTAGTAGTGGATCGGGCTGCGCGCCGCAGCGAGATATATGTTGGATCGGACTGCACGCCGCAGAATATCTCTATGAGATGTGCTTGGGCTGTAGGAGCCCCTCCGGAGTCTGAACCCCCACAGTGAGCACGGGTACCCAAAATTGGAGTCGAGCTACACGCCGTAGCGGTCATATCATGCATTGCATTGCATTTAGCTACATCTGCTAGCTGTTATGCTATTTATTGGTAATTGTTAGTACAGGTACAGTGAATATTGATTCTGTGACAGGGTAGCTGATTATAGCTTTACATAGTGCTTTATTGCGGATTTCTTATCCGCGCTGTCTTACCCTTGTTTATTACCACTGAGTCTGGCAGTACTTATTTTACTCCCTGCACCTTGTGTGCAGATCCAGGTACCTCTCAGCAGTGATCCAGTAGCTGTGCGAGGCGACATCTGTGGGATATACGAGGTAGCTGCAGAGTCCGCAGGACCCGATATTCCTTCCTACTGTCTTTTGATTTTGTATTGACATTTCTTTCCGCACTTGGTATTTTTGTAAACCTTTATACACTTACGTTCAGTAGAGGCTCATGACTCTTGACCCTTCGGTCTATGGGAGTTAGTGTATTATGGGACTTGGTTCCCTGTTTTCGTTATATGTATCGCTATTGCTTCATGAATTGGTATGCCTAAATGGGCAGAAGAGAGCTTCTAGCTCCGTTATTGTTATTGATTGGTCAGGCTGGCTTAGCAATGTATGAGGCGATTTGGGCGATTTTGAAGAGAAACTCAAGGGAAATCATCATGTAAGCAACTATGGACTTAAACTATGATTAGTATTGGTATTATTATGCAATTATATCATGAAAATGGAAGAATTTGGGGTGATTCATGGAAGATTTAACCCTAGGCTTGAACTTTAGAAAATTAAGGTTTTGAATGAGTAAATGGAGTCCGAATTTGGTAAAATTGATATGCTTAGACTCGTATTGAGATGAGGGTTCCGAAAATGTGACTTTTGTAATTTTTCGAGAAGCGTACCAAAAGTCGGGTTTTACCAACTTGGTGTATTTATGCGAATTTCATGTAAATTGTAATGGGTTATGATTCTTTGACCCGTATTTGGTATAATTATTGTGGTTTGACTAGATTCTACGCACGAGGGAGCTAAATTCAAAGGAAAAGGCATCGCGGACGAGTCTACGACCGGCTAGAGGTGAGTAGTTTGTATATATGGTAGCCTGAGGGTTTGAAACCCCGGCTTAGCACATTATGACGCTAGTAGGGCATGGCTCGCACACCGTGGTAGGTGCGGGATTGATTGTGACTAGGGATTGAGACTTGGTCCATCCCGGATGTGAATAATATGTTGTTAGTGTTGGAAATACATTGTATTTGATATATTTGTGGGCTGTAAGCCTTGTTTGGGGCCTTGTGCCGACCTGTAGTGTCCTTAGATGACAATATTTATGTGATAGCTATAATTGCTTAAATCACTGATCTCAGTCCTGGAAACTGAAATCACACTTTTGAAATGCTAAGTCACCGGCTTTTACAAATTTAATAAAGTTAAAGTATTTTTCATAAATTATGAATTGAGAACTGGAATTAAGGAAATGAATTGTTTTGTGACTTAATTGCTTATTGTGGACTGAGCATGGGATCGGGCTGCACGCCGCAGTGGTTGATATGTGGATCGGGCTGCACGCCGCAGCAGTATTGTGCTTGGGCTGTAGGAGCCCCTCCGGAGTCTGTACACACCCCCAGTGAGCGCCGTCAACATTAAATTGGATCGGGCTACACGCCGTAGCGGTTATGTGCATTGCATTGCATCTTTATTTGTTGAATTACTCTGTGGTAGCTTAATTGTACTGTTGATGCTAGTTCGTAGGAGATTCGGACTGTAGTGTAGCTTCATATCTGGCATTTCGTGAATTTCTTACCTTCAGACATTTTATATACTTTTTACTCACTGAGTACTTAGTACTCACCCCTACTCCCCGCACCTTTGTGTGCGGATTCATGTACGCTGGAGGTTTAGCTGAGGAGTCTCGTTTTACAGAGTTATCAGACTTGTTGAGGTAGCTGCTGACATTCGCAGGACCTGGCTACTCTTTATCCCAGTTTTATTTGTATTTTGTATTCAGACTTGAGTATTTCTATAAAATACTCTCTATTCCTGGTGGATTTTGTTAGAGGCTCAAGACTTGCGACTCCGGATTTTTGGGAGTGTCAGTATTTTGTTCATTATTAGTATTATTGGAGTTCTTAAACTCATATATTCTTCTTGGGCTGTCCATTTGGGACTGATATCGTGGTGATAATTAAATTGTTGGTCTGGCTGGCCTAGCTTGATTGTTGGGCGCCATCACGACCGAATTTGGGTCGTGACAAGTTGGTATCAGAGCCGACTCTCTGGAGTACGATGGGTGGGTACTCATAACGAGAACGTTGTGTCCTTGTTGGTGGGGTTAGTGGTATCAGTGGTATCAGCGGGTAGCTGTAGCTCACAGGAGTCCCACATCGGAATTGAGAGGGAGTCCCGGGCTAGTTAAGTAAGGGTGTTGGACCACCATGTGCATAGGCCTTTTCCCCAATGGACCAGCTGGGGAGGAACAAAACCGTGCTGGCTAGGCCCAAAGCGAACAATATATGCACAGTGGTGGGCCGGGTCAAGTTGGTATTAGAGCCTAGGTTTACTAGGACTCGCGAGTCATGAGCCGGTTTAGTAGGCTTTCGTGGATCGGTACGTAGACGTCCGTATCTATCCTCGGAGTGCTACATAAACTTTAGGAAAAACCTCATTTTCTTGGATTCATATCGTGCGATTTGTGTTATCATGAAATTAAATTTTTCCATATACTATTCTTTCGCAGATGGCGAGAACACGAGCTAACGGACGTGGCGCACGACCACCATTGGCACCCAGAAGCCGTGGTCGTGGTAGAGGTAGGGCAGCAGTGCCAGCACCTACTGACCCACCAGCTGACCAGACTTAGGGTCAGATTCCTGCACCAGTGGCCCAGGCTCAGGACCAGATTCCAGCGGCAGACGCCCCGGCAACTCAGGTTCAGGCACCGGCAGTGCCCATTGTCATACCAGGTCTTCAGGAGACCTTGGCTCAGATCTTATCAGTGTGCACAGGCTTGGCTCAGGTAGTTGGAGCTACTGCTACAGTATCTTCTTCACAGGCAGGGGGAGGAAATCAGACCCACGTGGCTCACACACCCGAGCCAGTTTAGCCAGTTGCGCCCATTGCACCAGCTCCTGCTTATATGGTTCCAGTTATGCCCGACGATGAGTAGCGTCGTTTGGAGAGATTTGAGAGGCTACAGCCTCCGACATTCAGTGGTGCCGAGGGCGAGGACGCCCAGGGTTTTCTTGACAGATGTCAGCGCATGCTTCGCACTGCGGGTATTCTAGAGTCCAGCGGTGTTTCATTTACCACTTTTCAGTTCACAAGTGCAGCATTTCAGTGGTTGGAGGATTTCGAGAGGCGTAGGCCCGCTGGGGCAGTGCCCCTTACTTGGCAGCAGTTCTCCACGGTATTTTTGGAGAAGTACGTGCCTCAGTCTCAGAGAGAGGAGCTGCGATGTCAGTTCGAGTGGTTTAAGCAGCGAGACATGACGGTTAATCAGTATGAGATGAGATTCACACAGTTGGCCCATCATGCCATGTGGATGGTTCCTACAGACAGAGAGAGGATTCAGAGATTTATTGATGGCCTTATTTATCCCATCCGCATATTGATGACCAGGGAGAGAGTTTCGGCAGTTACCTTTGAGGAGGTGGTTGATGCTGCCCGTCATATTGAGACAGATCGCCGCAGAGAGCGGGAGGAGAGAGAGGCTAAGAAGCCTCGTGGTTCTGGCAGTTTCAGTGGTGCTCCGTCTAGGGGCCAACCCCAGTATAGCAGGGGTCGTTCTTTCAGGTCTCATCAGTCTGGACGTGCAGAGTCCAGTGGGGTTTCATCAGATCGTGGTCGTCAGGGCCATCAGGGTTATCAGGGTCAGCAGAGCCGTCAGCAGAGTCAGCCTGCACTGAGTGCTCTTCCAGCTCAGAGCTCTGCTCCTCGCTTCCTCGCACGACAGGTTCGTCCGTAGCGAGGGTCCTCGGCAGCCCCTTCTTCCATCTTCGTGCCGTTGTTTTGAGTGCGGTGATTTGGGCCATATCGTGAGAGAGTGTCCTTAGTGGCTTCGTAAGCGGTCTCAGCAGAGGGATCAGCCTTCGTCTTCTACTCTTGTTTCTTCAGCGCCAGCACAGTCGGCTAGGACTGGTGGCCAGGTATCCAGAGGTCGCCCTAGGGGCGAGGATCGTACTGGTGGAGGCCAGGCTCATTTCTATGCTCTTCCGGACAGGAAGGATGCTAGTGCTTCAGATGCGGTCATTTCAGGTATTATCTCAGTCTGCCACCGGGATGCTTCTGTCTTATTTGATCCCGGATCCACCTATTCTTATGTCTCTACTTATTTTGCACATCATTTGGGTATGACCCGTGGTATCCTTGCTTTGCCCGTACATGTGTCTACCCCAGTGGGGGATACTGTTGTTGTGGATCAGGTATATCGATCCTGTATTATTACTATTGGGGGTCTGGAGACCCGAGTTGATCTATTACTACTGGGCATGGTAGATTTCGATGTTATCCTAGGCATGGATTGGCTATCTCCTTACCACGCGATTCTGGACTGTCATGCCAAGACAGTCACACTAGCTATTCCAGGTAATCCAAGGATCGAGTGGCGTGGCTTGACTGATTATGTGTCAGACAAGGTGATTTCTTAAATAAAGGCCCAACGAATGATTGGCAAGGGTTGTTTATCTTATTTGGCCTTCATTAGAAATGTTGAGGCCGAGACACCCGGTCTTGATTCGGTCCCCATTGTGAGGGAGTTTCCGGATGTATTTCCAGCAGACCTGCCAGGCATGCCGCCTGATAGAGATATTGATTTTGGTATTGATTTGGTGCCGGGCACTCAGCCCATTTCTATTCCTCCCTATCGCATGGCACCAGCGGAGTTAAAAGAATTGAAGGAATAACTTCAGGAACTCTTAGATAAGGGTTTCATTCATCCGAGTGTGTCACCTTGGGGTGCACCGGTGTTGTTCGTGAAGAAGAAAGATGGCACAATGAGAATGTGCATTGATTACAGACAGCTGAACAAGGTAACAGTGAAGAATAAGTACCCATTACCTCGTATTGAGGACCTATTTGATCAGCTACAGGGAGCTAGTGTATTTTCTAAGATTGATCTTCGATCGGGCTATCATCAGTTGAAGATCAGGGACTCAGATATTATGAAGACAGCGTTCAGGACGCGATATGGGCACTACGAGTTCCTGGTGATGTCTTTCGGGCTGACTAATGCCCCAACTACATTCATGCACTTGATGAATAGTGTATTTCGGCCGTACATTGATTCTTTTGTGATTGTGTTTATTGATGATATTCTGGTATATTCACGCAGCCAGGAGGAGCATGCACAACATTTGAGGGTGGTATTGCAGAGGTTGAGAGAAGAGAAACTCTATGCAAAATTCACTAAGTGTGAGTTCTGGCTTGATACTGTGGGTTTTCTGGGACATGTAGTGTCCAGTGATGGTATTCGGGTTGATCCACATAAGGTAGAGGCAGTGCAGAATTGGCCCAGACCTTCCTCAGCTACAGAGATTCGGAGTTTTCTCGGCTTGGCAGGCTATTATCATCGGTTCGTTCAGGATTTCTCATTTATAGCTTCACCGTTGACTAAGCTGACACAGAAGAATGCGCCATTTGTGTGGTCTGATGAATGTGAGGAGAACTTCCAGAAGCTCAAGGAAGCTTTGACCACCGCTCCAGTACTTGTGTTACCGTCAGCCTCAAGGTCATATACGGTGTATTGTGATGCTTCTAGTGTTGGACTCGGTTGTGTGTTGATGTAGGAGGGTAGAGTTATTGCATATGCTTCTCGTCAGCTAAAGCCCCACGAGAAGAACTAACCCTGTTCATGATTTGGAGTTAGCTGCTATTGTTCATGCCTTGAAGATTTGGAGGCATTACCTATATGGTGTATCTTGTGATGTATATACGGACCACCGCAGCCTTCAGCATTTGTTTAAGCAAAAAGATCTAAATTTGAGGCAGCGGAGATGGCTTGAATTGCTTAAAGACTATGATATTACTATCTTGTATCATCCCGGAAAGGCCAATGTAGTGGCTGATGCATTGAGCCGGAAGGCTATTAGTATGGGCAGTTTGGCGTATATTCCAGTTGGGGAGAGACCCCTAGCAGTTGATGTTCAGGCGTTAGCTAATCAGATGGTGAGGCTGGATATTTCTGAGCCCAGTCGAGTGATGGCTTGTGTAGTAGCTCGTTCTTCTTTATATGATCGTATTCGAGAGCGCCAGTATGATGATCCACACTTACTTGTCCTTAAGGACAGAGTTCAGCATGATGATGCCGGGGATGTCACTATTGATAGTGATGGTGTATTGCGGATGCAGGGCCGGATATGCGTGCCCAATGTTGACGGCCTTCGTGAATTGATATTGGAGGAAGCCCACAGCTCGCGGTATTCTATTCATCCAAGAGCCGCGAAGATGTATCAGGATTTGAAGCAGCATTACTGGTGGAGAAAGATGAAGAAAGATATTGTGAGTCATGTGGCTCGGTGTCTAAACTGTCAGCAGGTCAAGTATGAGCATCAGAGACCTGGTGGTGTATTCCAGCATATTGATATTCCGGAGTGGAAGTGGGAAAGAATAACTATGGACTTTGTTAGTGGACTCCCTCGGACAACGAGGAAGTTTGATTCAGTTTGGGTGGTGGTAGATAGGTTGACCAAGTCAGCTCACTTCATCCCAATGTGTACTACTTATTCCTCAGAGCGGTTGGCAGAGATATTCATCCGTGAGATAGTGAGATTGCATGGAGTTCCTATTTCTATTATATCAGACAGAGGTACTCAGTTCACATCTCAGTTCTGGAGGACATTTCAGCGAGAGTTGGGTTCACAGGTAGAGTTGAGCACAGCATTTCATCCACGGACGGATGGACAGTCTGAGCGTACTATTCAGATATTGGAGGACATGTTGCGTGCTTGTGTCGTTGATTTCGGTGGTTCGTGGGCTGATTATTTGCCTTTGGCGGAGTTTGCTTATAATAATAGCTATCAGTCCAGCATTCAGATGGCACCGTATGAAGCTTTATATGGGAGGCGGTGTAGGTCTCCAGGTCGGTTGGTTCGAGCCCGGCGAGGCTAGGTTGTTGGGGATAGAGTTAGTCCAAGATGCCTTAGACAAGGTGAAGGTGATTCAGAAGAGACTTCGCACAGCTCAGTCGCGTCAGAAGAGTTATGCGGACCGGAAGGTCCGAGATGTGTCTTATTCAGTAGGTGAGAAGGTTTTGCTAAAGGTTTCGCCTATGAAGGGTGTTATGAGGTTTGGAAAGAAAGGGAAGTTGAGCCCAAGGTTTATCGGACCTTTTGAGGTGCTTAGGAAAGTTGGGGAGGTGGCTTATATGCTTGCTTTGCCACCCAGTTTGTCGGGGGTTCACCCGGTGTTCCATGTATCTATGCTCCGGAAGTATGTCGGAGACCCGTCTCATGTGTTAGACTTCAGCACGATACAGCTAGATGAGGATTTGACTTATGATGTGGAACCAGTAGCCATTTTGGGTCGACAGGTTCGTAAGCTGAGATCCAAGGACATAGCTTTAGTGAAAGTGCAGTGGAGAGGTCGTCCCGTGGAGGAAGCAACTTGGGAGACCGAGCAGGAGATGCGGAGCAGATATCCTCACTTGTTTAATGCTCCAGGTATGTTTTCTTAACCCGCTCGCGGACGAGCGTTTGTTTAAGTTGGGGAGAATGTAACGACCCGGCCCGTCGTTACGGGAATTACCACCCCGTTACCTTGCAATTACATATCTTATGCTTTTATAACAGTATTAGAGTATATCGGGTGAGTTAGGAGTGATTTGGATTGAAAATGAAGCAAATAGTATGTTTGAAGGAAGCTTGAATATGGGAAGTCAACCAAGAGTTGACTATTGAGTTAGAGTGCTCGGAACTGGATTCTGATGATTCGACTAGTTCCGGGGGATCATTTATGACTTAGGAGAACAATCGGAATTGAATTCGGAGGTCCGGTGTAGAAATAGGCTTGAATTGGCTAAGGATGAATTTTGGCGAAATCCGAACGGTAGGTGAGATTTTGATTTGGGAGTCGGAATGGAATTTCGACAGTTGCAGTAGCTCCGTTAGGTGATTTTGGATGTGCCTGCAAAATTTCAGGTCATTCAGGCGTCGTTTGATCGGGTTTTTGATCGAATGTGTAATTCGGAAAGTTTTAAGAAGTTTAGGCTTGAATCCGTGGGTAATTGGTGATTTTGATGTTTAGGATGGTGTATTTATAATTGGAACAAGTTCGAATAAGGAATTAGGATGTGTTGGTGTGTTTGGATGAGGTCCCGGGGGCCTCGGGGTGTTTTCGGATGGCCAAACGGGAGAAAATGTGGAAAAATTGCAGGGAAGTGTTCTGGTTCTGTTGTTTTCGCTCCTGCGGAAATGGGGGCGCAGGAGCGAGTCCGCAGAAGCGGACGAGGAGGCGCAGGAGCGCTTGTTTTCGCAGAAGCGGAAATATGTCCGCTGAGGCGGCGTCGCAGGAGCGAAGGGTAGACCGCAGAAGCGGTCAAGAGGCGAAATGGACAAGTCCACAGTAGCGGGTGGTTGGCCGCATAGGCGAGTCCGCAGGAGCGGACTCTTGGTCGCAGAAGCGGAACATTCCGCAGGAGCGGAAGACTTTCCGCAGAAGCGGATCCGCAGGAGCGGTCCGTGTATAGCAGAAGCGAAAATCGCAGTGAGTTAAGTGTATCAGAAGTTAGAAAATTTCAGAAACCTTTCACACATTTGGGTCTCGGCTTTAGAGGCGATTTGGGCGATTTTGAAGAGAAACTCAAGGGAAATCATCAGGTAAGCAACTATGGACTTAAACTATGATTAGTATTGGTATTATTATGCAATTATATCATGAAAATGGAAGAATTTGGGGTGATTCACGGAAGATTTAACCCTAGGCTTGAACTTTAGAAAATCAAGGTTTTGAATGAGCAAATGGAGTCCGAATTTGGTAAAATTGATATGCTTAGACTCGTATTGAGATGAGTGTTCCGAAAATGTGACTTTTGTAATTTTTCGAGAAGCGTACCGAAAGTCCGGTTTTACCAACTTGGTGTATTTATGCGAATTTCATGTAAATTGTAATGGGTTATGATTCTTTGACCCGTATTTGGTATAATTATTGTGGTTTGACTAGATTCTACGCACGAGGGAGCTAAATTCAAAGGAAAAGGCATCGCGGACGAGTCTACGACCGGCTAGAGGTGAGTAGTTTGTGTATATGGTAGCTTGAGGGTTCGAAACCCCGGCTTAGCACATTATGACGCTAGTAGGGCGTGGCTCGCACACCGTGGCAGGTGCGGGATTGATTGTGACTAGGGATTGAGACTTGGTCCATCTCGGATGTGAATAATATGTTGTTAGTGTTGGAAATACACTCTATTTGATATATTTGTGGGTTGTAAGCCTTGTTTGGGGCCTTGTGCCGACCTGTAGTGTCCTTAGAGGACAATATTTATGTGATAGCTATAATTTCTTAAATCACTGATCTCAGCCCTGGAAATTGAAATCACACTTTTGAAATGCTAAGTCACCGGTTTTTACAAATTTAATAAAGTTAAAGTATTTTTCATAAATTATGAATTGAGAACTGGAATTAAGGAAAATGAATTGTTTTGTGACTTAATTGCTTATTGTGGACTGAGCATGGGATCGGGCTGCACGCCGCAGTGGTTGATATGTGGATCGGGCTGCACGTCGCAGCAGTATGTGGATCGGGCTGCACGCCGCAGCAGTATTGCGCTTGGGCTGTAGGAGCCCCTCCGGAGTCTGTACACACCCCCAGTGAGCGCCGTCGACGTTAAATTGGATCGGGCTACACGTCGTAGCGGTTATGTGCATTGCATTGCATCTTTATTTGTTGAATTACTTTGTGGTAGCTGAATTGTACCGTTGATGCTAGTTCGTAGGAGATTCGAACTGTAGTGTAGCTTCATATTGTGGTATTCTGTGGATTTCTTATTTTCAGCTACTTGTATATATTTATTACTCACTGAGTACTTAGTACTCACCCCTACTCCCTGCACCTTTTGTGTGCAGACTCAGGTACCCAGGAGCAGTAGACAGGCATTTCCAGCGTTTGCAGTTTCATATCGAGTTGCTGAGGTAGCTGCCTACGTTCACAGAACCTAGCTTCTCCTCTCCTTTCCAGTTGTTATTTGTATTTTGTATTCGGACTTGAGTATTTCTATACAGTACTCTCTATTCCTGTTGGGTTTTGTTAGAGGCTCTAGACTTGTGACTCCGGATCTTTGGGAGTGTCGGTATTTTGTTCATTATTATTATTATTGGAGTTCTTAAACTCATATATTCTTCTTGGGCTGTCCATTTGGGACTGATATCGTGGTGATAATTAAATTGTTGGTCTCGCTGGCCTAGCTTGATTGTTGGGCGCCATCACGACCGAATTTGGGTCGTGACACTATGAATCCTGCACAATGGAAAGAAGAACATTTTGTGATTGTATCTTTGTTTGGATGGGGCTTGCTTTTCTATGGTGGATACAAGCTCTTCACTGGAGGCAAGAACAGTAAGGTATGAATTTCAAGGCGTTATTCCAAGACTGGGAATTTTTCAAGTCCCAGGTCCGAGGATTCAATTTGAATCTTATGTCTTTCTTCTCAATTTTCTTCGGTGATTCAAAATCAGAAGATATAGCCTAAAATATTTCAATTCTGTCTCTACTTGTCAATTCTAGTTTTATTTTAAGATGAAATTTAGTTGAAATTCAATCCTGTTTATTGTCGTTGTTCATGGTTTCTGAGCAAAGTTCTGGGAGTGAATTAATCTCTGTCACTGACAGATTTTGAACTTTGCATTTGTTGCTATTTTCTTCATTCTGCTCGTCTCCAAATGGCCTTTTATTTGGTCGAATTTGTTTCTTCTATCATTACATATATATTATAAGTTAATTGAATGAAATCGTCAATTAGTTTCGTACAAGTCGTACAAGACAGTCGTGGTAATATTGATTAATTTCGTCGGCATATTTGTTTTGATTCTAAATAGGACTGTTTGGTTATAGCTGAATAGTTAGAGGCCGATGTTAAGAGGTGATAATTGAGTAGGGGGTACCTTTTAATATTAATTAAGGGGTAGATATTGGTAGGGTTTAAAAGGGAGGTCCTAGTTGGACTTTAAGGGGTGAAATTAGACAGCAATCAGGATTTTTGCTGATTGAAAGGGGGCTGGTTCTATTTTTCAGTCTATAAGAAAGAGGGATTTTCATAGAGAAAGGAGGACTTAGCCTTTGAGAAAGAAAAGGGAACAGACTGAAAATATACACATAGAAGAAAGAAATAGATTCTGAAAAATAGAAGAGGAAGAGTGAATACTGTGAGTATAAGATAGAACATTGTGAGTAAGAAAGAAAGAGAGGCATCAAGAGAGATTGAGTTGAAGGAATTATTATTCAAACTGATTCTTGAATTGCTGTTTGGTTTCTTTCAATTAGTGTAGGTTCACCTCTAGACTGTCATTTTTTATTCTTCTTGTTTGGTTTCTTTCAACTGGTGTTGGTTCACCTCTGGACTGTCATCTTCTCTTCTTCGATTGTTACTGGTGGTTTACTGCTGTTACTGCTGCTGATTTTACTGCTGCTACTGATCTTTGTTTCTCCTCTTTTTCGTTATATTCCAGGTATCTATTTTGTAAACCTCAAGCTTATGGAAGTAAAAATGAAAGATGTTTTGAAGTGCTTCCTTGCTGAAATTTTTGTTCATTTTTGGTTTTATTAGTCTCTTTTATATAAAAATAAATAAATTGTATGTTACCTTGTTAGCTAGATTATCACTCTAAAACGGTATAAACATTGCTCGGAAGAGGTATTCAACACTCTGCTTGGTTGCTTGATGCCCCGTTGGGTTGATTGTTATTCTGGCATGTTTGTTCTATGGTTCGATATATTCGAACGCAAGTGGTTGGAAAAAATGAAATGTTCAAGTAATGGATTCATTTTGAGTTTGACCGATTGGCTTTCGATTCATTGAAACTCTAATTCGTTTGTTTTAGCTAGTTTCTTTACATTTGATGAGATAAAGGTTTTAGTATTTTTCTGCGCTATCTTACTAAATTGAATGTTGTTGCGGTCAATCGGATGTGACCATCATATATGATGAACTATAACATCGGGTATATTATCAATGTCCATACTTAGCTTCATGTTAGTTTAATAGTATTATAATTTAGCATGTTGTAATTGGTATAGTATTGTACTGCTAGTTATAAATGAGTTGATAAAACACTAGGTTTTATTTTAATGGGAGTGAATGTGGTGGTAGGGAATATTTTTCTTCTTTGCTTTCATTATTCTTTCAATTGATAAAACTCATAGCTTTGCTTTACAACCGATTTAGATTAGTATTACGATTATATATACGTTTCGCGTAATATAATTGTAAATCTAATTCTAAAGAATTAATTTGAGAATATGCGTTCGCGCAATTTCGATCAAATTTTTTCTTAATAATAAAAATGGGTTGCGGGTTATTAATTAATTTTAGTTTTATAAAAAACGAGGTTAATATAAAGTTTTCAACTGATTCATTCGCGGCTTTAACTGTTATTAGTAACGTATTTTGTATAATTGCAAATTAAGCCTTAATAGTATATATATATGTATGATTATGTATTTAAACTATATATATATATATATATATATATATATATATATATATATATATATATATATATATATATATATATATATATATATATATATATATATATATGTATGTATTATGTATTTGATTTTCCTTATACGATTCCTTTATATCAAATTTTATTAGGCAATATGTAGGCCAGTGATTAATCTAGTTAATGACATCCCTTAGTGGTTAATTTCTTTAGTTCTAAAAATAATTAGTTTAAATTAATTAGAAAATGGTTAGTTTATTTTGATATATATATTTTATGTTATTTGCCATTTCAGGTTTTAGTAATGCTTATTTATAAAATGTGGCACGAAACGAGGTTTTAATTAATAAAAGTTTGCGCTAGCAAATATTTGTTTAATTAGGATATTTTTTTTTGTATATTTAGAGGTAAAATAATTTATATAGTCATTTTGGATTTATTTATTTTTAACAAATTAAGACAAGTTTCAATATAAAGTTAGGGAATCTTCCTAGATATACATGTGTTAAAAATGCTTAGATTTCGGGATATGTCGTTTAGCGAATTTTACGGCATTCCCAAAAATAATAATACGCTAGCATCTTTAGGTATGTATTTAATAATAATACCTCCCTACACTCGGGTACACATTTATGTGACCCCAATCCAAATCCCAATGAAGTCGAAATACATCAAAAATTGCGGACACATTTATGTGACGAAATTCGAGATATATTCTCACGACATTATAATTTTCTTCTAAACAATAAAAATGGTTCGGAGTGGTAATTTGCACATTAGTTCATATTTGTTAAAATCAGATAATCAGGCCGAATATAACAGTTGAGCGACCGTGCTAGAACCACGGAACTCGGGAATGCCTAACACCTTCTCCCGGGTTAACAAAATTCCTTATCCGGATTTCTGGTACGCAGACTGTTTAACAAAGTCAATCTTTTCCTCGATTCGGGATTCAAACCGGTGACATGGGACACCATAAATCTCCTAAGTGGCGACTCTGAATTAATTAAATAAATCCCGTTTCGATTGTCCTTTAATTGGAAAAACTCCCTCGCGCCCTCGTGGGTGCGCGCCAAAAGGAGGTGTGACAGCTCTGGCGACTATGCTGGAGACATTTGACGCAGAACCACTGGTTCAGGGTTAGAAATTCGAGCTTAGAATAATTGTTGTATTTGGCTTTGTTTATTATCTGATATTTTTATATGATAAATGCTTAATGTGCAAAATGATATCTTTACCGCTTTAATATTATTTGAACTGTATATATAAACTATGTCGAAACCCTACTTCTTTCTGGATCTTCTAAAAATGGTGCATACGTTCGCGTAGCCTCTGCTTTTCAAAAATTATTCCAAATAAGTGAGTGTTAGGGTAAGTGACACGACCGGGCAGACTTTAGTGCTCCCGTTACGTCGCCCCCTCCTCAGCCCCAGTTGTCCACTCGGGTAAGACAATTTTAGAACAATGAAACCTGGTTTATAAACCTAGAATAACAAAGCCTTATGCCGGATCCCTAGTAGGAACGTTTGTTTGCATCATGTTGCATTCAACTTAGGGGACTCAACACAAGGGTTGGGTTCGTCTAGGACAGACGACCTGAAATGAAAAGACCATCCTGCTACATAAAATTGTGTGCATTTATTTGATTAGATCAGCATGTTGACCAGCTTAAAAATTGGAAAACCAAGAAATAACAATTTAGTTTTGTCCGAACAATGTCAAAATCCTGTTAGGGTGTCTTCAAAAAATAATTCTTTTTGGGTTTTAAAAAAAGAGATTTTTTGTTTAAACTTGGTTTGTTTTGGCGAACTACGCCGGTTTGATTCTCACTAGGATGTGAGATACGTAGGCAACCCCCATCGGGTCCAATCTCATTTTTTACAAAAAAAAAAAGCAGTCATTAAAAATGTGTCAAAAATTTTGGTCATAAATAAGTCGGTGATTTGTTTCGTTTAAGAAAACATGCTTTCATAAAGAGTTTAAAAGTCACCCCCTGAAACCTTGAATCTCCAGGATCAGATGGATGCTATCCAAGAATCACCCCACGTTATCATGGAAAGAGCTCGGATACAACTACAAGAATGGTGGAATGATCTAGAGGAAGATGGTCAAGTGTGGGTGAAAAAACAGTTGGGTCCTTTGCTAGACATACTACATGTCAAGCCACGGGATGACTTGATCAAAGCCTTGGTGACCTTTTGGGATCCTGTTATTAATGTGTTCCATTTCTCCGATTTCGAACTCACTCCTACCTTAGAAGAAATGGCTGGTTACATTGCTTTCGGCCAAGAGTTAAAGGAGCAGAAGCTCATATTTCCCAGGGCCCCATCGGTGCATAAATTCTTCGATCTCTTAAAGATCAGCAAGAAAACAAGCAACAATCGCTTACAAAACGGGAGTTGCAAGTTCTACTTCTTGTATTACAGATTCGGAAATTCAGCCGGATTTGAAACACATGAAAAGGGATTGAATAACCAACAGAAAAGGCATATGGGAGATTCATCGCCGATTCACTTTTATTATGGCATTTCTAGGAATCATGGTGTTTCCGAACTCAGAAGGTTCCATAGACACCCGCATGGCATGAATTGCACAGGTTCTTGTTGATAAAAAAAAGACCACACCATTGTCCCGCTAGTATTATCCGATATGTACCGGGCTTTGACCTTATGAAAATATGGAAGCCCGCTTTATGAAGGCTGAACATTCTCCTGCAAATGTGGATGATCGAACATGTTCGGCACCACCCTAAGTTCTTAAAACATGCTTCCATACGGAACCAACTTCATCGTTAGATACGAAGAAAGGGTGGAAGATTTTATAACACCCGAGGGATTTGAAGCATGGATTTTCTATCTAAGAAAATTGAGAGCGGATCAAGTCGAATGGACTATAGGGTGGCTCCCGATAAAGGAGATCATTTACATGACTTCTTCAAAGGGCTACTTGATGATAATAGGGACAAAAAGTATACAACCTTATGTGCCTCAAAGAGTCTTGAGACAGCTAGGGAGATATCAGGTGATACCAGAGAAGATGGACTTGAGCAACATAGCCATTGAATTGCATCCAGAGGCAGCTATCCCTGAAGAGATGGTGAATGAAGATTGGCATTATTGCCGGTATTTAAAGAGTAGCACCATAGTGCCAGACCCAATAAAAGGCTAGGTTGATCCCGAGTATGTTGCTTGGTTTCAAAGAAGTTTTCACGTGAGCCCCGGGCCCGAGCTCGAGCTCGAGATCGAGGCAATCAGACCTACCAAAAGGCCACACGTTCTAGCTTTCGATGATAAAATCCAAGAAATATTAGCTTGGCTGGCTAAAGAACGTGAATACAAAGATCGCATTGGAGAACTAGAGAAGCATGTACAGAATCTCCAATATGAAAATGGCTTACAGATTGCAGCCGACGAGGGGTTCAAAAAGAAGTTGACTCAAGAAAAAGACACTCTCAAGGCTCGAATCTGGCGAATCAGAAAAGAAGCCAACAGCCAACCAAGAAGCCGAGCTGATCAAAAGTTGATGGGCGAACTGAACCAACAGCTCAGAGAAAGCCAAGAAAAGTTGGAGAGGTCCGATGCTAGCAAGGAAAGGATGTAGGCCAGATGGGCGAGAGGTGCAGCGGAGCGAAGAGAGTACTTGCGGCAGGTCAAAAGGAATTGCGCGATAAGCGTCGGGGTATTGAGAGAGACAATTTCCACTCTCCAAGAACAAATCCACAGACAGGCTCATGAAGCTAGGGAAGACAAGGAACGATGCTACGAGATGATGGCCCTAATGGAAGGACAAATGAAAAGATTCCAAGATCGGCTTACGGACGAGGCGCGAATACTGGGGTTAAAAAACCGACAGATAGAGTAGTTATTCAGAGAAAGGGATAACATTTGGGGAAGGATCGACGAGATTGGATACTACATTCACATGAGATGCCTATCATGTGAACGGATGCCCCGAGATGTCCTTTTTCCTCTATCATGGGTTATGTCCGTCAGATCATGGAAGAATTAAAAGATCTGCGAAGAAGTCTTGCACCAAGGACCGCAGCCAGGCCAAACAGGGCCCCACCAGCACAAAAGCTCAAAATCTTAGAACTTGCCTAGTTTTGAACTTGTATTTCCTTTTGGGTCTAGTCATTGACTTTTTTATAAAAGGGTCGAATATGTTTTGACCATCATTTTAAGTTTGATTGTCGTAAATCTAGTTTGTTTTTGGAAAACCTTTTGAAAAATATTTTTGTGTATTGTATTCACACGAACTACGCTAGGGTCTGATTCATGCAGGGACATGATACGTAGGCAATCCACATACGATTCGACCGCTGTTTATAGTAAGAAAGGGGGAAAATAAATAAAAGAAGTGAGAGAAATAATGGATAAGCATACATGATAAGCTGGGATGACGCATGCGGTCTGAACAAAAGCATAGTAGAAATGGTTCATTGCATAGGGACATTGCATCCCCAATCTGCTTTACCATATCTGTTAAAATTTTAACACTAACAAGTTTGTTGTTTTTATCCAGTTAGTGTTAGAGTGTACTGGCATCACACAGATATCATACAAGATCAAAAGGACCTATATCTAAAAGTATGACTAGGTCAGATCACAGCAGTGAGTCGGAAAAAGAAATGAGCCAGACGCTCAAAGAAGCTTTAGAAAAAATGGAACAAATGCAGTTGAAAATGGGCGAAATGCAGACGGCGCTGGCCAGAGCACAAAAGGGTCCTGAAGCACCCACTACTCCTACTTTCCCACCAGGTTTTACCCCAGAATACTTTTCTCCCGGTCCCTCGACAAGAGCCCCAGACCTTCATTACCACCAGGGAAGGGATGCTCACGACCACCCAGCTCCACCACCAAATCAAAACCCTCCTCCACCAAAGGGCCCTGTCTTTGTGGCACCTCCCCCAGCTCCATTGCATAGATCATCAAGTGAGCCATTATTTCAGGTTCAAGACACTCAGTATTAACCCCCGGAACCCACGTTCAGGGCACCCGAACCACCCACCTATACTCCTCACTTTGAAGTCCTAGTGGAAAAGCCGGCTAAGAGCTCAGAACAAGATGAGATGATACGGAAAGTCAAGAGCCTGGAGCAGTCCTTCAGGAACATGCATGGAATGAGGCATCAAGTTAGCGTGGTTTATGAAGACTTATGCCCTTTCCCCGACGTACAACTGCCAGCTGGGTTCAAAATGCCCAAGTTTGATCTGTATAAAGGGCACGGTGATCCCATGTCTCATCTGTTAGGATTTTGCAGCAAGATGAGGGGTGCAGGCAGAAAAGATGAGCTACTGATAATTTATTTTGGGCAGAGTTTGAGTGCGTCTGCTTTAGAATGGTAGACAAGGCAGGATCCAAGTAGATGGTATACTTGAGATGTTTTGGTGCAAGTGTTCGCCGGAACACTTTCAATTTAATCTGGAGATAGTGCCTGACCGTCTCACACTATTGAAGTTGGAGAAGAAACCGAGGGAGAGCTTCCGGGAATTTGGATTTCATTGGAGAGAACAGGCGGCTAGAGTTGATCCTCCTATGAGAGAGTGGGAGATGGTAGATTACTTTCTGCAAACTCTCGAGCCAACCTACTTCAGTCATTTAGTGACATCAGTGGGAAAATCCTTCAATGAAGTGGTCAAAATGGGAGGCATGATAGAAGAAGGTCTCAATACCAACAAAATCTTGAGTTATTCAGTGATCAAGGCAACCACACAGGCTATTCAGAGTGGCACAGGAGGTGCGCTCGAAAAGAAGAAGAGAGAGGATGTCGCAATGATAGAGGCCGGTAATTGGTCCCGATCCAAAGGTCCTTCCCCCCATCATCAATTCAGACCCCCTCACCCAAATTACCCCCACATTCCAAATTATCCCCCACCATCCTATTACCTCCTCAAGAACCACCTTTTTCCGCGCACCAGGCACAGACATACAATCAACCACCGGTTCGCCCACAATGGCGCACACCGGTTCCCCAACACACATATGTACCTCCTCAAAACGCCTATCCACCACAAAACACATACCCACCACCCCAAAATACTTATCCTCCACCAAGGGCATACAGGAACCCTACAGTTGGAAATCCAGCTTCCAAAAATGACAGGGTACAAAGGCAAAGAGCCTTTACCGAATTAGGAGAAACCTACACCGCCTTATTTCACAAATTAAGGCATGTAGGTTTGTTAAGTCCTGTCGAGCCTAGGGTACAAAACCCCCCACCCCAGAATTTGAACCAATCGAAGAGTTGTGAGTACTGTTCGGGGATGTTAGGACATGAAACCGAAAGGTGTTGGAGATTGAAACACGCAGTGCAAGATCTCATTGACACCCGTAAGATCGAGGTCCAAACACCCGAAGTGCCCAACATTAATCAAAACCCATTGCCGGTGCATCACGAGACCCAAATGATTGAGTTCATGCATGAGGGAGGAGAGACGAAGAAGCCATCACAAACAATGATAAGTGTGGAGAAGATAGAGATAAGTGTGTAGAAGATAGAGGGCAAATCTACGGTGATAGTGGAAGAGAATGCAGCCGTTGCTCTGGAGAAATCAGGATCTACCAAAGTGATAGTATCAGGGGCACCACTCATACCCGTGTTCGTGGTAAAAGGAGTTTGCCGAGAGCCGGTCATTGTCAAACCAGTAGTTCAATTGCTGATAATTAGCAATAAGGCGGTGCCTTGGAGATATGAGAAAGCAGCGGTAATATACCGAGGCAAGCAGTTGGAGGAGAACGTATGTGAGACTCAGGGATTGACTCGTTCAGGGAGATGCTTTGCTCCCGCCGAGTTAAGAAAGCCTAGCTCAGCGACAACAAAGAAGCCAGTGACCGATGAAGAAGCCGAGGAATTTTTAAAGAAAATGAAGACCCAAGATTACTCCATTCTGGAGCAATTGAGGAAGACTCCGGCTTAAATTTCACTGCTGTCTTTGTTGATCCATTCCAGTGACCATTGCCAGGCTCTAATGAAAATCTTGAACGAAGCTCATGTTCCGGACAAAATCTCAGTAAATCACTTAGAGAAGATGGTGCAGAAAATCTTCGAAGTGAATCGGGTGACCTTTTCTGACAATGAGTTACCGATGGAGGGCACTGAACACAACAAAGCCCTATATCTAATGGTGAAGTGCGAAGACTCGGTGGTCACCCGAGTACTGATTGATAATGGATCCAGTGCCAACATCTGTAGCTTGGCTGCTTTGAACAAGTTAAAAATTGATCACAACCGGATTCATAAGAACAACGTCTGCGTCCGAGGTTTCGACGGAAGTGGTACTAACACGGTGGGTGACATCATACTGGAATTAACTATTGGTCCAGTTGAGTTCACCATGGAATTCCAAGTGGTTGACATAATAGTATCCTACAACTTTCTACTTGGGCGACCTTGGATCCATGCTGCCAAAGAGGTGCCTTCCACATTACATCAGATGGTGAAATTCAAATGGGACAAGCAGGAGATAGTTGTGTACGGAGCTGATGGCACAAGGCTTGGAGGAGATGATATTGTGCCATTTATAGAGACAGAAGACGACAAAAGACCATGGATGTACCAAGTCTTTGACGGGGTTCCAGTGGCTAAAATCTCTGAAGGAGAGAACCTCCTACTTCGCGGCATAGCTCCCTGCGACCATCATGACAATCTCAGATATGCTAGGTAATGGATTCATGCTAGGAAAAGGCCTGGGGGTAGAGCTTCAGGGTATTGTTCAGCCTGTATCTTTACCCGAAAATTCAGGGACATTTGGATTGGGGTTCAAACCCACTATGGAAGATATACAACGAGCCAAGAGGATGAAGAAGAGGGTTTGGGTTCTCCCCAAGCCAGTTCCCCGTATGTCCAAATCTTTTGTCAAAGCAAGGGCCAAGAAACCGGCGGTGCCGAAAATCCAAGGACCATTGATCGGTATGGATGGGGATTTAGAACAGACCTTTGAAAAGATGTTTGCTGAGGTCCATATGTTAGAAGCTGGAGAGGGTTCCAGCAGTGCGAACATACAATTTGTGGGGCGTGAACCCAAAATCAACAACTGGGCGGCCACTCCTCTTCCCACTCGAAGGGAGTCTTGGTAGTCGGCTTTGGATTTCCTTTCTTGTTTCCTAGGTTATTCCAGAATTGTAATCCTTTTATTTTGTTTGCATTTTTCTACAAGTGTGAAACTATTTTATTCTGCATTTTCTTAATAAGAACGCAAGTTTCCTTTCTTTTGCTGGTTTTAATTTTTTATTTTTCTTCTTTTCTGAACAGTTCTTCTTTTACTAGTCCTAAAGACATGGATTTCACAACGGATCCTCGACCTAGTATAAATAATAAATCCAACTCCAACTTAATTGAACCAGAGTTTGAGTTAAATAGCGAATCTGAATTCGAAGAGGATGAGGACTTTGAGGAAATAAGCAGGGAGTTGTGCCAATTCAAAGAGAAGCCAAAGCCCAATCTAAATGAAACTGAAGTTATAGATTTGGGGGGTACGGATGATGTTAGGGAAACCAAAATAGCATCCACATTGAGCCAAATATCAGGGAAAAACTAATCAAAATGCTCATTGAATTCAAAGATGTTTTCGCGTGGTCATATGATGACATGCCAGGATTGAGCATCGATTTGGTGGTTCACAAATTGCCCACTGACCTGGCCTACCCTCATGTCAAGCAAAAACTGAGGAAATTTAAAACAGATATGAGTGTCAAGATTAAGGAAGAAGTGACTAAGCAGTTACAGGCTTAAGTTATTCGCGTCACTCGATATCCCGATTGGTTGGCCAATGTGGTACCAGTACTGAATAAGGATGGAAGGATCAGGGTTTGTGTTGATTACCACAATCTCAACAAAGCAAGCCCTAAGGATGATTTTCCATTGCCCAACATCCATATCCTGATTGATAATTGTGCTGGGCGCGAGATCGGATCCTTCGTGGATTGCTATGCAGGATATCATCAGATCTTGATGGATGAAGAAGATCTAGAAAAGACAGCTTTCATTACGCCATGGGAAACTTATTGCTACAGAGTAATGCCATTCGGTTTGAAGAACGCTGGGGCAATGTACATGAGAGCAATGACCACTGTGCTACATGACATGATACACAAAGAGATCAAAGTGTACGTGGATGATGTGATCATAAAGTCTAGGCGGCAAGAGGATCATGTAACAGACCTACGGAAGTTCTTCCAAAGACTTCAAAGGTATGATATCAAACGCAACCCGGCCAAGTGTGCTTTTGTGGTTCCATCAGGAAAGTTGTTGGGATTCATCGTTAGCCGACGAGGCATTGAGTTGGACCCATCCAAGATCAAATCCATCCAAGACTTGCCACCACCGAAGAATAAAACAGAGGTAATGAGTCTATTGGGAAGATTGAATTATATCAGCAGATTCATTGCTCCACTCACGGCAACCTGTGAGCCCATATTTTGGATGTTGAAGAAAGATGCTGCGATAGAATGGACGACGGAATGTCAGGAAGCCTTTGACCAAATCAAGGGTTATCTATCGAATACACCAGTGTTAGTTCCACCTGAACCCGGAAGACCATTGATTCTCTATCTAACAGTACTGGAAAATTTTTTTGGCTGCGTACTGGGGCAAAATGACGGTACAGGGAGAAAGGAGCAAGCCATCTACTATCTCAGCAAGAAGTTTACAGTATCTGAGGTTAAGTATACTCAACTAGAGAAGACATGTTGCGCCCTGACTTGGGTAGCCCAAACGTTGAAACATTATTTGTCATCATATACTACTTATCTCATTTCATGCTTGGACCCATTGAAATATATCTTCCAAAAGCCTATGCCCACATGGAGGCTAGCAAAGTGGCAGATATTACTCATGGAGTTTGATATCATCTATGTGACGAGGACGGCCATGAAGGCCCAAGCGTTAGCTGATCACTTGGCTGAAAACCCTGTTGATGAAGAGTATGAGCCATTGAGGACGTATTTCCCCGATGAAGAAGTGATGCATGTAGACGAGGTATAATCAATGGAGGAACCAGGATGGAAGCTTTTCTTTGATGGAGTTGCAAACTCGAAAGGAGTTGGGATAGGAGCAGTGCTCATTTCGGAAACAGGACATCACTATCCTGTTACGGCACAACTGCGATTCTATTGCTCCAATAACATGGCTGAATATGAGGCTTGTATTTTGGGATTGCGGTTAGCTGCAGACATGGATGTTCAGGACGTCTTGGTCTTGGGAGACTCGGACCTCCTGGTACATCAAATTCATGGTGAATGGGAGACCCGTGATTTGAAGCTTATACCATATCGACAATGTTTGCACGATCTGAGCAAACGATTTCGATTGGTGGAGTTCAGACACATTCCGAGAGTTCACAATGAGGTTGCTGATGCACTGGCCACCTTGGCATCAATGTTGCATCACCCAGACAAAATTCATGTTGACCTATTGCATATCCAGGTTCATGAGCAGTATGCTTACTGTAGCATGATAGAGGAGGAAATGGATGGCGAGCCATGATTTAACGATGTCAAAAAATACCTCAGAATGGGAATATACCCAAAGCAGGCGACTGGAGATCAGAAAAGAGCTATTCGGCGATTGGCGAATGGATTCTTCCTTAGTGGAGGAGTGTTGTACAAAAGAACCCCGGATTTTGGATTGCTGAGATGTATAGATGCAGGTCAAGCCACAACAGTGATGACAGAGGTGCACGCTGGAGTATGTGGGCCACATATAAGTGGATATGTATTGGCGAAGACGATCCTACGGGCAGGATATTACTGGCTCACCATGGAGCGTGATTGTATAAATTTTGTGCGGAAGTGCCATCAGTGTCAGGTGCACGAAGATTTTATTCATTCTCCGCCAACGGAATTGCATACGATGTCAGCACCATGGCCATTTGTTGCGTGGGGCATGGATGTCATTGGGCCGATTGAGCCATCAGCTTCCAACGGTCATAGATTCATTCTAGTAACCATTGATTACTTCACCAAGTGGGTGGAGGCGAAGACATTCAAGTCAGTGACCAAGAAGGCAGTGGTAGACTTCATCCACTCCCATATCATCTGTAGATTTGGGATCCCAAAGATGATCATCACGGACAACGGTGCTAATCTTAACAGTGGTTTGATGAAAGAAGTATGTCAACAGTTCAAGATTTCACACCGCAATTCTACCCCATATCGTCCCAAAGCAAATGGCGTGGTTGAGGCAGCAAACAAGAATATAAAAAAGATATTGAGGAAGATGGTAGAAGGGTCTAGGCAATGGCATGAAAAGTTGCCATTTGCATTATTGGGTTATCGTACTACTGTCTGAACTTCGGTAGGTGCAACTCCTTACTTGTTGGTATATGGAACTGAAGCAGTAATACCAGCGGAGGTTGAAATTCCATCTCTCCGAATTGTCGCTAAAGCCGAGATCGATGATGATGAATGGGTCAAAGCACGACTAGAACAGTTGAGTTTAATCGATGAAAAGAGATTGGTAGCAGTATGCCATGGCCAATTGTATCAAAAGTGAATGGCAAGGGCGTACAATAAGAAGGTGCGCCCCAGAAAATTTGAAGTAGGGCAACAAGTGTTGAAAAGGATTCTCCCGCACTAGATTGAAGCAAAAGGTAAGTTCGCCCCAACTTGGCAAGGACCTTATATTGTGACCAGGGTGCTATCCAATGGCGCTTTGTGTCTGACAGATATTGAAGGAAGAAACACCGACATGGCCATCAACTCTGATGCAATCAAGAGATATTATGTGTAATTTCTTTGATCATGATAATTGCTTGCTCATTTGTCTGTATTTGGTGTTTATTGAACAATGAAATGACGGAGGCAATTCTTTCTTCTATCCAAACACTTTCAACCTTTGCTTTCCCTTTTGAGCCTTAATTATTTTTGTTTCATACCCCTCTTTTGGAATCGTTAAAATAAAAGAAAAAGAAAGAAAAATAAAAAAATGAAAAAAGAGAAAAAAAATGATGATAAGAAAAACACAAGTTGAGTGAACTACGTTTGACCTGATTCCTCAAGTAGGATACGTAGGCGCCACACGGCTCGGTCGCAACGTGACAAAGGTCAAGCAATTCAAAAATCCCCAAACAAGAAAATTGGGGCAGAAGTTATGTTTCCATTTAAAAAATTTTGATTCCAAGAGTTGTATTCCTTTACTCATCAAGTTATTTAAAACTTCCTGATGATCCTTTTTACCCACACAAAAACCCATCTTATGTCCAAAAGACCTCCCGATCATTGTCTAATAAGTGTCAGGACAGGAAAATGAGGGCTCAGGGTGATACACTGATCCTCAACTGAAAAGGACCATGAGCTGAGAGAATTCCCAATAGAGAGAATCTTATCGGCAACACTCCAATCCCCAACTGAAAAATAAAATGAGAGAGTCTTATCGGTGAAAACCTTCAAAAGGAACTGTAAGGCGACGTAAGCTGAGATGGATAAAAATGAGAGAGTCTTAGGGTGAAAACCTTCACGGGCACCCTAAGGCGACGTGAGCCGAGTGAAATTAGAGAGTCTCATTAGTGAAAACCCCTCGAAGGGCGCTATGAGTCGACAAGACGTGTTTTGGCGGAAATGATACACATGGGCAAAGAATTGCACATCTGTTTACCCCGGGCAAATGAGACCATCAGAAAGTTTGATTGACACAAATAGACTGAATCGTTTAATCCGGAATGCATGACGTGATCATTGGGAACAATCATACCATCCAGAGAAGTTCTTTTTCTTTTCTTTTCTCAGCATTTTGTTCAGAAATATTTTCTCTTTTTCTTTTCATCTCTTTTTTTTAAAAGACTTTTCTGGAAATTTGCTCTATTTGTATTTAAAAGAAAGGTTTTTAAAGTCTACTACCAGTCGCCGAGACATTACAATGGAGAATATGGAGAAAATTTGGTAAGTGATGTTTGAGGAACTTACAAATCAAGTTCCAAGAGGACCCTCAACAGGACTCCGATGGATTACTGACCAAGTTTTGAGATGGTCAAGACCACACAGGAAAAGGAAGGAGAAAGGAAAATCCATCCATAGCAAATGATCCCAGTATCTGCATCTATAACATCTTGGCCCCCGCGGCATTGAAGGAAAGAGTAACTCGTGAAGAGAGTGGTTTTGAGTTGAAAAGACACCCCTAGAGTGTTTTGAAGTAAGAGAGGGGAAACGGCTGAATGGAAAGTCCATCCCCAATAGAGAAACCATCCCCAGCAAGTGAAATTATCCTCAACCAGATGGGAGGCACATAGCAAGAGAGATAGGAGAAAAGAAAAATATACAGTCCTAGTAGGAGTATCAAGATTACTCATCATGCTTTGAAACTAACAAAATATTCTTTGGTTTTATAGGAAAATAAAGGTTGAAAATGGCAGGGAGATAGGCCACAATGAAAGTCACACAAACTGGGGCAGAAAATTTTCTGTCGTGGTCAAAACATTTTCTCGATTGAACAAGGAAACAAGCAAATACTCTTCATATCTTAGCAATTAGGCGCCCACTTGTATAACGAGGGAATACTTTTCATGTCTTAGAATTAGGCGCCCACCTGTATAACGAGGGAATATATTTTCATTTCTTAGAATTAGGCGCCCACCTGTATAACGAGGGAATACTTTTCATGTCTTAGCATTAGGCGCCCACCTGTATAACGAGGGAATACATTTCACGTCTTAGCATTAGGCGCCCACCTGTATAACGAGGGAATACATTTCATATCTTAGCATTAGGCGCCCACCTGTATAACAAGGGAATACATTTTCATGTCTTAGCATTAGGTGCCCACCTGTATAACGAGGGAATACATTTTCATTCTTAGCATTAGGCGCCCACCTGTATAACGAGGGAATACATTTCATGTCTTAGAATTAGGCGCCCACCTGTATAATGAGGGAATACATTTTCATGTCTTAGAATTAGGCGCCCACCTGTATAATGAGGGAATACATTTTCATGTCTTAACTAATAGGCGCCCACCTGTATAACGAGGGAATATTTTTCATGTCTTGGCGAATAGGCGCCCACTTGTATAACGAGGGAATACATTTTTCATTTATTAACATTAGGCTCCCACCTGTATAACGAGGGAATACATTTTCATGTCTTAGAAATTAGGCGCCCACCTGTATAACGAGGGAATACATTTTCATGTCTTAACAAATAGGCGCCTACCTGAATAACAATGGAATATTTTTCATGTCTTAGCATTAGGCGCCCACCTGTATAACGAGGGAATACATTTTCATGTCTTAGCATTAGGCGCCCACCTGTATAACGAGGGAATACATTTCATTCTTAGTAATTAGGCACCCACCTGTATAACGAGGGAATACATTTTCATGTCTTAGCAATTAGGCGCCCACCTGTATAACAAGGGAATACATTTTCATGTCTTAGCATTAGGCGCCCACCTGTATAACGAGGGAATACATTCCATGTCTTAGCAATAAGCGCCCACATGTATAACGAGGGAATACTTTTCATGTCTTAGAATTAGGCACCCACCTGTATAACGAGGGAATACTTTTCATGTCTTAGAATTAGGCGCCCACCTGTATAACAAGGGAATACATTTGTCATGTCATAGAAAATAGGCGCCCACCTGTATAACAAGGGAATACATTTTCGTGTCTTAGAATCAAGCGCCCACCTGTATAATAAGAGGAATATTTCTTCAGTTTTTACATCGCAGGTATTGGAACCAGCGACCCATCATGAATGCAGAGGGACGCATTGGAAGATCCCCAGCACAAATCCAAGTTCAGAAACAAGAAAGAAGGAAACAATGGCCGGAAAAACTCTTCGTGTTACAGAATAAGTATGAGACACATCCGGAGAGGAACAATATTCAAACTTCGTCTACCTCCTGAACATAGCAGACTCGACAGAGAAAGCTATATCCACAACATATTGAGAAAAACAAGGAGACCTGATGTTCAAAGGAGCGAAGGCCAGAGCCACCTCCAAGTTCTCAGAAGGAAGCACTGAAAGAGTCACAAGATGATAAGAACGCAAGGCGACATGAAGACAGATGAGATCTTATGATCCATAGACTAGCTTAGCTTCTTGTTTTCTTTTTAGTACGGTGTAATAAGGAGTTCAGTAAAGCAGTGGTAACAGCATGCAGCAGCAGTAACAGCGATATCACAGTAGTCCCGGTAGTCCCATCTACCAAAACTTCCCGAACTACATTGACCTGATTCCTGTTTAGCCCGGGATATGTAGGAGGCCTTTTGAAGCAGAGGCTCGGTCAAACTTTTTCCAAAAAGCTTCACACAGAGTGCTCTAACGGGCAAAAATCGCTCGTATTTGCTCATTATCTTTGCACGAAAACTCTTCATGTTTCCGCGCAAAGAGAGGCAACTGTGAGCACGTGATTTTTGCCTCACACGAACTACTCCCAAAGAAATCAAAATCAAAGTTATTTTATTTTATTATGTACGTATTTGTGAGTGTCTCATGATATTTTGTGATGGTTTACGTCCGTGTGTGCGTGTTTTTGTTGTTAAATTAATAGAAAAAAAAAATATATATATATATATATATATATATATATATATATATATATATATATATATATATATATATATATATATATATATATATATATATATGTTGCATTTGAATTTAGAATTTAGTTTGTTTTATAAAAATTTGAAAATCGAAAGGTATGTTTTACAGTTTAATATTTAGTCGAAGTTGTTAATTTGTAATTTTGATTGATGTTTAATGTGTAATTTGTTATTATAACTTAATTAGTATTCTTATAAATTAATTTGATTTCTTAATGTATTTTAGAATTTTTGTTAGGAATTAAAAAGAAAATAAAAGAAAAGAAGAGAAAAGGAAGCAAATAAGAGTAAAGAAATCCGGATTGGGCCAATTGAAATAGAAATGAGACTAAGCCCAAACGAAATTCACCCCCCCCAGTCCAGCCCAAACGGATTACCCATCCCAACCCGGATCCACCCCATACCCGACCCCGTTCAAAGTTGATCTCAGCTGTTGATCGTTGTAATCTAACGGCTGAGATTAAAAGCCTAATTTTGAATCCCCAAAACATGTATCACCATCTCATTCCCCCAAAACCCTAAGTTCCTCTCCTTCTCTCACCAGCCGCACACCCCTCTTTCTCTTCTCTCGGCCAGCCGCCAACCTTGGCAAAATCCAAGATCAGCCGCTGCCTGCAGCTCCGACCAAATGACCACCAGAGCTCTGCCCCATCACATACCACCAAGCCACACCAAACAACCACTATTTTGATCTCCCAACGGAAACTCGCCGGAATTCTTGCAACGACTACCAGACTTCCACGCCCCCGACCAGTGAGCCCTGCTATTCTCCAGGGAGATCAGTCATCCATCACCATAAAAAAGGTTCAGTCTCGGTCATTTACACAGTAATCTATCAATCGGGAAGGACCAAGTCCAAATCCCCAGTCATAATACCACCACACTCGTCACATGACGTGTGTTCTATCTCAGCACAGCACTGTATAGTGCAAATACGGGGTTTCCAACCCTCAGTACATTATCTATTGCCACCACTCACAAAATCAGCACCTTGAGGCTCAAGTCATATACAAGGTCCAGCCTCAAGTCATCCCGACTGGCCCAACATGAACTCACAGAGATTATATCTCGCCCCTCATTCGGGGAAATCATAATCCATAAGGCAATTATATTACTGAGAGCTCGATGCGTACACAGACGTGCGGAAGGAATTTTCAAAAGTATATCTCAAGTTGAATCAAGTACGCACGATAACAATTCAAAGAAGTGTGAAGTGTTTCCTAAAGGTTCGCAGCCTCCCGAGGATAAGTACATGCATCCCCATATCGATCCACAAGACTCTACTAACCGACTCAAGACTCATGAGGCCTAGTAAACCTAGTCTCTGATACCAACTTGTCACGACCAAACCCGATCGTGATGGCGCCTGTAACGACCCGGCCGGTCGTTTTGGAAAATTACGCCCCAATCCCCAATTTAACTGTTTCCCTAAGTTCACTTCTGCTATTGTGGTTTGCCGGGAGAGTCGGTTCTGAAAGTTGGAGCATTTTTGGGACACTTAGTTCCTAAATGAGAGCTTTAAAGTTAGAAAATGGTCCGTAACCGGAACAATGTTAAGACGACCTCGGAATGAGAATCTGATGGTTCCATTAGCTCTATTGGGTGATTTCGGGGTTGGGAGCGCGTTCGGAATGTATTTTGGAGGTCCGTAGCTCAATTAGGCTTGAAATGCCGAAGTTTGAAATTTTGGCGAATCCGAACGATAGGTGAGATTTTGATCCGGGGGTCGGAATGGAATTCCGACAATTTCTGTAGCTTCTTTATGTGATTTTGGATATGTCCGGAAATTTTCAGGTCATTCGGACGTCGTTTGGTCGGGTTTAAGATCGATTGTGCAATTCGGAAAGTTTTAAGAAATTTAGGCTTGAATTCGATGTGAATTATGGGTTTTGATGTTGTTAGATGTGTTTTTATGATTGGAATAAGTTCGTATCATGTTTTGGAGTAGGTTGGTGGTTTTCGTTGGGATCCCGGGGGTCTCGGGGTGAATTCGGGGGTCCAATCGGGCTAATCTATGCATTTTGGAAATGCTGTTAACTGCTGGTGTGTGCTGCAGACGAATGCTCTATGCGATCGCAATGGGCTAATGCGATCGCATAGAAGGTTTTAAAGAGGCCAAGTGTTTGTTCTATGCGATCGCGGGAGTGGATATGCGATCGCATAGTTCTGGAAGGTTGTGCTCTGGGATCGTGTTTAGTCCTATGCGATCGCATAGTGTATAGAGAAGGGGGTCCCAGGCCCAGCTTTTGTCCTATGCGATCACGGAGCATGGTATGCGATCGCATAGGTATATTATTGGTGAGCATTGCGATCGCATTGAGGATTATGCGATCGCATAGAGTAGCGAGGGTCACAATTTGTTCTATGCGATCGCAACAGTGTTCATGCGATCGCATAGAGTAAAGATGTCTGGCAGTGGATTTAAGTCCAGAACAGTCAACCTGCGACCCTCATTCGCAAAACGCCATTTTTTAGCTCCAAGGGAGGATTTTGAAGGGAAACGCTGGGATATCATCGGGAGATCATCGGGGGTAAGTCTCTTGACCTTAATTCGTTGGTTTATCATGGAATCCGTGATTATTTCACTGAAAATGGGAGATTAAAGGTGGGTTTGAGCCCTATGCCTAAATTTTAGAAAACCTTTGATTTGGATGGGCAAACAGAGTCCGATTTCGATAAATTTTATATGCACGGACTCGTATTGAGATAAGGAACCCGAATATATAATTTTCGTGATTTTTCGATAAGCGTACCGGAAGTCGGGTTTTGGCAACTTGTGGGTTTTGGTGTATTTTGAGTTATTTTGATTGGGTAATGCCCAATTGGCCTATTTTGATGTGATTCTATTGATTTTTATCAGATACTACACCTGTGGAGGCCGACATTCGCGGCAAGAGAGTTATTTCTTATAGTTTTGGTACCGGAGTTGAGGTAAGTGGCTTGTCTAACCTCGTGTGTGGGAATTTTCACCCCTAGGATATTATGTGGTAGTTTAAATGCCTTGTACGCGAGGTGACGGGAGTGTACATGCACTGGTTGTTGAACACATACTTTATTTAAAATGTTCGATGAGTGATATTCCTGTCTTTAGCTGTAAATTTGATATTTTACCCTTAGAAAAGCATTAGGTAGTATTTAACTGTTTAGTTGCCTAATAGTCTTATTTGAACTTCTTGATAATTATTGGCACTATTTTTCGGTGAAGTTATAGTTAAGCATAATTTATTCTCTCTGTGTACTCCTTTATTGCTGTGCTGGTGGACTGCGGGTTCAATTCCCGGAGACCCAGGGCTGTGGGTTCGATTCCCAGAGACCCGGAGTGATATTGGTAGGGACTGCGGGTTCGATTCCCGAGATCCTGAGTTATTGGTAGGGACTGCGGGTTCGATTCCCGAGATCCTGAGTTATTGGTAGGGACTACGGGTTCGATTCCCGAGATCCTGAGTTATTGGTAGGGACTGCGGGTTCGATTCCCGGAGATCATGAGTTATTGATTATTTATTGAGACACGGGCTGCGGGTTCGATTCCCGGAGACCCAGAGGTACTGTCAAGGGGACTGTGGGTTCGATTCCCATAGGTCCCGGACTTGTTTTATTGAGTTGGTTATTTGTTGTTAGCTTAATTGTAGACGGTTGTAGTAATCATCTTATTGTTGTTATTTCGGAAATTATTATCATTTAAACTGTTTATTATTGTTATCATCATTATATTATTGTTTCTCAGTAGGGCCCTGACCTTCCTCGTCACTACTCCATCGAGGTTAGGCTTGGCACTTACTGAGTACCGCCGTGGTGTACTCATGCTACTCTTCTGCACACATTTGTTGTGCAGATCCAGGTACATCAGAACAGGCTCGTACTAGGTGATTCCACAGCTTTCAGGGAGACCTCGAGGTATGATCTGCTACTTCCGTAGATCCGGAGGCTTTCCTTCTATTCTAATAGTACTAGTTGACATTTTTCCTTCATTTTGTTGTTAGATACTCTTTACACATAGAGCCACAGTTGTATATTCTCTTTTAGTCTGTGTTACCGTGGGATTCCGGATCTTGGTAGCGTTTTATTCAGTGTATTGACGGATGTATGTGCCAAGCGGCACGGATTACATACCCTTTTTATGTTATTTTTCCGCTGTTTCTTATTTAGGTGTTCATAGCTTGTATACTCCGTAACGTGTTAGGCTTACCTAGTCGTGGGGACTCTGGGTGCCATCACGACATGTTCACGATTGGTGAACTAGGGTCGTGACAAGTTGGTATCAGAGCTCTAGGTTCATAGGAGTCACGGGACACAGACCGGTTACTTAGAGTCTCGCTGATCGATACGGAGACGTCTGTATTTATCTACGAGGGGCTATGTAACTGTTTAGGAAACTCTTCACTTCTTTTGGATTCCTTGTCGTGCGACATTCTTTGGCATCAAAATCTAAACTGTTGCTTTCTATTCTCTCACAGATGGTGAGGACACGAGCTACTCGCGATGATCCGGTACCCGCACCCCCTGTTGCTGCCGTCAGAGGCCGGGGCCATGGTAGAGGACGAGGACGCGCCCGAGGTGCAGCCACAGCACTCGCGCGCGCCGCCGCTGAGGTGCCACCGGTGGATCACGTTGGAGCGCAGGCACCTGGTACACCGACTATAGCTGCTACTACTCCAGCACTCCAGGAGACCCTGGCCCAGTTCATGAGTATGTATACCACTCTAGCTCAGGCAGGACTGCTTCCTCTCTTTGCAGCTACATCCCAGGTCGGGGGAGGAGCCTAGACTACCACAGCCATTACACCTGAGCAGCGTGTGCCAGTGGGACAGGTTCCAGAGGTCTTGGTTATGCCTCCTGCCACCCCAGCATAGCCCCGAGGTGGGCCAGCTGCCTCTGAGGACGAGCAGCGTAGATTGGAGAGGTTCAAGAAATATGACCCTCCAGTGTTCAGTGGGTTGGCTTCGGATGATGCATTGGGTTTTTTGGAGGAGTGTCATCGTATTCTTTGTACTATAGGGATTGTGGAGACCAGCGGGGTTTCCTTCACTGCTTTTCAATTTTATGGGGCCGCTTATGATTGGTGGCGCACGTATGAGTTGGATAGTCCGAAGGAGTCTACTTCATTGACCTGGACGTAGTTTTCAGATCTATTTTTGAGAGAGTTTGTTCCTCAGAGCCTTAGGGATTCTTGGCGCTCGGAGTGTGAGCGGTTGCGATAGGGTTCCATGTCAGTATCGGAGTATGCTATCAGTTTCACCCGTCTTGCCAGGCATGCACCGGCCTTGGTAGCCACAGTCCGGGAGAGGGTGCGGAGATTTATTGAGGGCCTGATTCCGCCGATCCGGTCCAGCATGGCCAGAGAGTTGGAGACAGATATATCTTATCAGCAGGCAGTTAGCATTGCCGGGAGGATCGAGAGTATGCTCCCTAGAGAGCGGGGAGATAGAGAGGCCAAGAGGTCTCGTGAGTCGGGCCATTTCTCTGGTGCCCGTACTTCAGCAGCCGGTCATTTTGGCAGGGGTTATTTCGGTCGTCCAGTTCATTCAGCATTGCCAGCAGCCGGTAGTACTCCAGCTCTTCCAGCACCTCAGGAGCCTTATTATGCTCCCCCAGTTTCCAGTGCACCTCCTGCGCGGGGTCCTTCGAGGGGTCAGACTAGTGGGGGTGAGGCCGGTCAGTCTAAGTCACCGTGTCCTCCCAGAGCTTACTTTGGGTGCGGGGATACTCGCCATCTGGTTAGGGAGTGCCCCGGGCGTAGGAGGGGAGCACATCATCAGTCCTCACAGCCTCAGTGTAGTTCTCAGGGATAGCAGGCCATCATCCCAGCTCCAGCAGCCACTCCACCTGCCTAGCCAGCCAGGGGCGGGGGTCAGGGTTCCAGAAGCCGCCCTCGAGAGGGGGGACAGGCCAGATTCTATGCTATTCCCGATCGCGTTGCGGCTGTTGCATCTGATTCTGTTATCATAGGTATTATTCTAGTTAGTCACAGGGAGGCATTGGTTCTATTCGACCCTGGTTCCACTTTTTCATATGTGTCTTCTTACTTTGCTTCTCATCTGGGTGTGCCTCGGGATTCTTTGAGTGCCCCCATTTATGTTTCCACTCTGGTGGGTGATTCTTTGGCCGTGGACCATGTATATCGGTCGTATTTGGTTACCATTTGTGATTTTGAGGCCAGAGCGCATCTATTGTTGCTCGGGATGGTCGATTTTGATATTATTCTGGGCATGGACTGGTTGTCGCCCCATTATGCTATTCTTGATTGTCACGCCAAGACCGTGATGTTGGCTATGCCAAGCATTCCACGTATTGAGTGGAGTGGTACTCTAGATCACACCTCTAGCCGTGTTATTTCTTTTCTCAGAGCTCAGCGTATGGTTGAGAAGGGGTGTGCTGCTTATCTAGCCTATGTGCGGGACATCAGTATTGACACTCCTTCTATTGATTCCGTTCCTGTAGTACGTGACTTTGCTGATGTATTTCCAGCTGATCTCCCGGGCATGCCTCCCGATAGAGATATTGACTTTGCTATTGATTTGTTGCCGGGCACTCAGCCCATTTCTATTCCACCGTACCGTATGACTCCTCCCGAGTTGAAGGATCAGTTACAGGAGTTATTGGGCAAGGGTTTCATTCGACCCAGTGTTTCGCCTTGGGGTGCTCCTGTATTGTTTGTGAAGAAAAAGGACAGTTCTATGCGTGTGTATTGACTATCGTCAGCTGAACAAGGTTACAGTGAAGAACCGGTATCCTTTGCCCCGTATTGATGATTTATTTGACCAGCTACAGGGAGCACAGGTGTTTTCTAAGATTGATTTGCGCTCTGGGTATCATCAGCTGAAGATTCGGGAGCCAGATATCCCGAAGACCGCCTTCAGGACTCGGTATGGTCACTATGAGTTCCTCGTGATGTCTTTTGGGCTGACTAATGCCCCAGCAGCCTTTATGCATTTGATGCACAGTGTGTTCAGGCCTTATCTGGACTCGTTCGTGATTGTCTTCGTTGATGATATTCTAGTATATTCCCGGAGCCGGGAAGAGCACAAGCAGCATTTGAGGATAGTGCTTCAGATTCTGAGGGAGAAGCAGCTTTATGCCAAGTTCTCTAAATGTGAATTCTGGTTGAGTTCGGTGGCATTTTTGGGCCACGTGGTGTCGAGTGATGGTATTCGAGTAGATCCGAGGAAGGTGGAGGCCGTGCAGAGTTGGCCCTGACCCTCCTCCGCTACTCATTTTCGCAGTTTCCTTGGTTTGGCGAGCTATTACCGTCGTTTCGTAGAGGGGTTCTCTTCGATTGCAGCACCTATGACCAGATTGACCCAAAAGGGTGCCCCTTTCCAGTGGACAGACGACTGTGAGGCGAGCTTTCAGAAGCTCAAGACAGCTTTGACTTCGGCCCGTATATTGATGTTGCCTACAGGTTCGGGGTCCTATATTGTATATTATGATGCCTCACGAGTTGGACTCGGTGCGGTACTGATGCAGGACGGTAGGGTGATTGCCTACGCGTCGAGACAGCTGAAGGTGCATGAGAAGAATTACCCTGTTCATGATTTGGAGCTAGCTGCCATTGTTCACGCCTTGAAAATTTGGCGTCATTATTTATATGGGGTTCCTTGTGAGATCTACACCGATCACCGGAGCTTGCAGCACTTGCTTAAGCAGAAGGACCTGAATATGCATCAGAGGAGATGGTTGGAACTACTGAAGGACTATGATATTACTATTCTTTATCATCCGGGCAAGGCTAATGTGGTTGCTGATGCCTTGAGTCGTCGGGTAGAGAGTTTGGGGAGTTTAGCATATCTACCAGCTTCGGAGAGGCCTATGGCGATGGATGTTCAGGCTTTGGCTAGGCAGTTTGTTAGACTGGATCTTTCGGAGCCCAGCAGGGTTCTGGCTTGTATGGTTTCTCGGTCTTCTCTATTTGACCGCATCAGGGAGCGTCAGTTCGACGACCCTCATTTGCTTGTCCTTCAGGATAAAGTTCGGCGTGGTGATGCTCGAGATGTTACCATCGGGGATGATGGAGTTATGAGGATGCAGGGGCGTATCTGTGTGCCCAATGTAGATGATCTTCGAGAGCCGATTCTAGCAGAGGCCCATAGTTCGCGGTATTCCATCCATCCGGGTGCCGCGAAGATGTATCAGGACTTGAAACAACATTACTGGTGGAGGCGGATGAAGAGGGATATAGTTGATTATGTTTCCAGATGCCTCAACTGCCAGCAGGTGAAGTATGAACATCAGCGTCCGGGTGGATTGATGCAGCAGATTGAGATTCCAGAGTGGAAATGGGAGCGCATCACCATGGACTTTGTATCTGGACTTCCACGGACCGTTAGGAAGTTTGATTCCATTTGGGTTATCGTGGATCGACTGACCAAGTCCGCCCACTTTATACCGGTGAGCACTACTTATTCATCGGAACGTCTGGCGGAGATCTATATCAGGGAGATAGTTCGGCTGCACGGTATTCCCGTTTCCATTATTTCAGATAGAGGCACTCAGTTCACTTCGCGGTTCTGGAGGGCTGTACAGTAGGAGTTAGGTACTCGGGTGGAGCTGAGCACAGCATTTCACCCCCAGACTGATGGGCAGTCCGAGCGCACTATTCGGATTTTGGAGGATATGCTCCGTGCGTGCGTGATTGAGTTTGGAGGTTCATGGGATCACTTCTTGCCACTGGCGGAGTTTGCTTATAACAACAGCTACCAGTCTAGTATTCAGATGGCACCGTATGAGGCCCTATATGGTAGGAGGTGCAGGTCTCTCGTGGGTTGGTTCGAGCCAGGCGAGGCCAGGTTGCTAGGTACTGATATGGTTGAGGATGCTATGGACAAGGTCAAGGTGATTCAGGACAGACTTCGTGCAGCCCAGTCTAGACAGAAGAGTTATGCGGACAAGAAGGTTCGCGATGTGGCTTTTATGGTTGGCGAGCGGGTTCTACTTTGAGTCTCGCCCATGAAGGGCGTTATGAGGTTCGGGAAGAAAGGGAAGCTGAGTCCCAGATTTATTGGCCCTTTTGAGATTTTGAGGCGTGTTGGGGAGGTTGCTTATGAGTTGGCCTTACCTCCCAGCCTAGCCGGAGTTCACCCCGTATTTCATGTCTCCATGCTCCGAGATACCATGGTGACCCGTCGCATGTGTTGGATTTCACATCTGTTCAGCCAGACAAGGATCTGTCTTATGTTGAGGAGCCAGTAGCCATTCTAGACAGGCAAGTCAGAAAGCTAAGGTCAAAGAACATCGCTTCGGTAAAGGTTTAGTGGCGGGGCCGGCCGGTCGAGGAGGCGACTTGGGAGACCGAGCAGGATATGCGCAGCCAGTACCCTCATCTTTTCACTACTCCAGGTATGTTTTCTATGCTCGTTCGAGGACGAACAAATCTTTTAAGGGTGGGAAGATGTAACGACCCGGTCGGTCATTTTGGAAAATTACGCCCCAATCCCCAATTTAACTGTTCCCTTAAGTTCATTTCTGCTATTGTGGTTTGCCGGGAGAGTCGGTTCTGAAATTTGGAGCATTTTTGGGACACTTAGTCCCTAAATGAGAGCTTTAAAGTTAGAAAATGGTCCGTAATCGGAACAATGTTAAGACGACCTCGGAACGGGAATCCGATGGTTCCATTAGCTCCGTTGGGTGCTTTCGGGGTTGGGAGCGCGTTCGGAATGTATTTTGGAGGTCCGTAGCTCAATTAGGCTTGAAATGCCGAAGTTTGAAATTTTGGCGAATCCGAACGATAGGTGAGATTTTGATCCGAGGGTCGGAATGGAATTCCGACAATTTCTGTAGCTTCGTTATGTGATTTTAGATATGTCCACAAATATTTAGGTCATTCGGACATCGTTTGGTCGGGTTTTAGATCGATTGTGCAATTCGGAAAGTTTTAAGAAATTTAGGCTTGAATTCGATGTGAATTATGGGTTTTGATGTTGTTAGACGTGTTTTTATGATTTGAATAAGTTCGTATCATGTTTTGAGTAGTTTGGTAGTTTTCATTGGGGTCTCGAGGGTCTCGGGGTGAATCCGGGGGTCCACTCGGGCTAATCCTTGCATTTTGGAAATGCTGTTAACTGCTGGTGTGTGCTGCAGACGAATGCTCTATGCGATCGCAATGGGCTAATGCGATCGCATAGAAAGTTTTGAAGAGGCCAAGTGTTTGTTCTATGTGATTGTGGGAGTGGATATGCGATCGCATAGTTCTGAAAGGTTGTGCTCTACGATCGCGTTCAGTCCTATGCGATCGCATAGTGTATAGAGAAGGGGGTCCCAGGCCCAGCTTTTGTCCTATGTGATCGCGGAGCATGGTATGCGATCGCATAGGTATATTATTGGTGAGCATTGCGATCGCATTGAGGATTATGCGATCGCATAGGGTAATTTGGCGAGGGTCACAATTTGTTCTATGCGATCGCAACAGTGTTCATGCGATCGCATAGAGTAAAGATGTCTGGGAGTGGATTTAAGTCCAGAAGAGTCAACCCGCGACCCTCATTCGCAAAACGCCATTTTGAGCTCCAATGGAGGATTTTGAAGAGGAAACGCTGGGATATCATCGAGAGATCATCGGGGGTAAGTCTCTTGACCTTAATTCGTTGGTTTATCATGGAATCCGTGATTATTTCACTGAAAATGGGAGATTAAAGGTGGGTTTGAGCCCTATGCCTAAATTTTAGAAAACCTTTGATTTGAATGGGCAAACGGAGTCCGATTTCGATAAATTTTATATGCGCGGACTCGTATTGAGATAAGGAACCCGAATATATAATTTTTGTGATTTTTCGATAAGCGTACCGGAAGTCGGGTTTTGGCAACTTGTGGGTTTTGGTGTATTTTGAGTTATTTTGATTGGGTAATGCCCAATTGGCCTATTTTGATGTGATTCTATTGATTTTTATCAGATACTACACCTGTGGAGGCCGACATTCGCGGCAAGACAGTTATTTCTTAGCGGTTTGGTACCGGAGTTGAGGTAAGTGGCTTGTCTAACCTCGTGTGGGGGAATTTTCACCCCTAGGATATTATGTGGTAGTTTAAATGCCTTGTACGCGAGGTAACGGGCGTGTACATGCGCTGGTTGTTGAACACGTACTTTATTTAAAATGTTCGATGAGTGATATTCCTGTCTTTAGCTGTAAATTTGATATTTTACCCGGTAGTGGTTAGAAAAGCATGATTAGGTAGTACTTAACTGTTTAGTTGCCTAATTGTCTTATTTGAACTTCTTGATAATTATTGGCACTATTTTTCGGTGAAGTTATAGTTAAGCATAATTTATTCTCTCTGTGTACTCCTTTATTGCTGTACTGGTGGACTGCAGGTTCAATTCCCGGAGACCCAGGGTTGTGGGTTCGATTCCCAGAGACCCGGAGTGTTATTGGTAGGGACTGCGGGTTCGATTCCCGAGATCCTGAGTTATTGGTAGGGACTACGGGTTCGATTCCCGAGATCCTGAGTTATTGGTAGGGATTGCGGGTTCGATTCCCGAGATCCTGAGTTATTGGTAGGGACTGCGGGTTCGATTCCTAGAGATCCTGAGTTATTGATTACTTATTGAGACATGGGCTGCGGGTTCGATTCCCGGAGACCCAGCGGTACTGTCAATGGGACTGTGGGTTCGATTCCCACAGGTCCTGGACTTGTTTTATTGAGTTGGTTATTTGCTGTTAGCTTAATTGTAGACTGTTGCAGTAATCATCTTATTGTTGTTATTTCGGAAATTATTATCATTTAAACTGTTTATTATTGTTATCATCATTATATTATTATTTCTCAGTAGGGCCCTGACCTTCCTTATCACTACTCCATCGAGGTTAGGCTTGGCACTTACTAAGTACCGTCGTGGTGTACTCATGCTACACTTCTGCACACCTTTGTTGTGCAGATCCAGGTACATCAGAACAGGCTCGTACTAGGTGATTCTGCAGCTTTCAGGGAGACCTCGAGGTATGATCTGCAACGTCCGCGGATCCGGAGGCTTTCCTTCTATTCTAATAGTACTAGTTGACATTTTTCCTTCATTTCGTTGTTAGATACTCTTTAAACATAAAGCCACAGTTGTATATTCTCTTTTAGTCTGTGTTACCGTGGGATTCCGGATCTTGGTAGCGTTTTATTCAGTGTGTTGACGGATGTATGTGCCAAGCGGCACGGATTACATTCCTTTTTTATGCTATTTTCCCGCTGTTTCTTATTTAAGTGTTCATAGCTTGTATACTCCGCAACGTGTTAGGCTTACCTAGTCGTGGGGACTGGGTGCCATCACGACATGTTCACGATTGGTGAACTAGGGTCGTGACAGCGCCCAGCACACTACTAGGCCAACCCGACCAATCAACAACAATTACGGAGCTATGAGCTCACTTTATCCAATTTAGGCATACAATTATAAGTTAACAATGATAGAAATACCAACCAAGGAACCAAGTCCCAAAACAGTACAACTCCCCAAAGACCGAGGGGTCAAGAGTCTTGAGCCTCCACAGATAGCATATGTGTAATAGTGTTTTTACATGATACCAAGTGCGGAAAGAAATAGAAAGTATGAAATCAAAAGATAGTAGGAAGGAATATCGGGTCCTGCGGACTCTGCAGCTACCTCGATTATCCACAGAAATCGCCTCGAACAGCTACCGGATCAGGACTGCTGAGAGGTACCTGGATCTGCACACAAGGTGCAGGGAGTAAAATGAGTACTGCCAAACTCAGTGGTAATAAACAGGGGTAAGACAGCGTAGATAAGAAATTCACAATAAAGCACTATGTAAAGTTGTAACCAATATACCCTGTAACAGTTCAATATCAACAGTAAAGTACCAACAAGTATCAGCAACACAGTATAACATCTAGCAGATGTAGCTAAATGCAATGCAATGCATGAAATGACCGCTACGGCGCCCGATCCAATTTGGGTACACGTGCTCGCTGTGGGGGTTCAGACTCCGGAGGGGCTCCTACAGCCCAAGCACAATATCATGAATATACGCTGCGGCGTGCAGCCCGATCCACTACCAGTCAGCTAATATGGAAATGCAGCCTCGCAGGCTCAAAAGTAGTTTTGAAAACTCTTTTATCATTTTTCAGTTGAAAACAATAAATGTCAAGTTCCAGAGATTGGAAATATCATGATAACAGTAATAGCTACGGACTGGTAGTAAAAATAGCATGTCAATATCACAGAACAATGATGACGATCCTCGCAGGATCCCAATAACTGGATCACAACCCATAATGTACTCAACCATCCAAGAAGGAGGTTTAACGGTTCAAGAGTAGCCAATATCACTATATAATATGCAATCATCCGAGAAGGAGGTTCGACAGCTCAAGAATAGTCGATATCACAATATAGTATCAACAGGTCGGACTAAGCCATAGTCCCCAAATCACAATCGACCCCGCACTCACAAGGGAGTACGTGTCTCGCCGCTATACAGCATCACAAAGTGGTATACCGGGGTTTTGAACCTGCTGGTCATCACCCACATCTATTACTTACCTCAATAGGGCTCAACGACTAGTCCGCGATGCCCTTGCCACGAGAATCAAGCTCCGCACGCGTAGAATCTGATCAAATATAGTAGAAACACATCAAATTAGGCCAATGGGACGATACCCAGTCAAAACAACTCAATTTACACCAAAGTTCACAAAATTGCCAAAACCCGACTTTCGGTATGCTTCTCGAAAAATTATAAAAGTCACATATTCGGAACCCTCATCTCAACACGAGTCTAAGCATATAAAATTTACCAAATTCGGACTCCATTTGCCCATTCAAATCCTTGATTTTCTATATTTCAAGCCTAGGGCTAAAACCTCTATAAAATACCCCAAATTCCTCCAATTTCATGAGATAATTGCATAATATTATCAATACTAATCATAATTTAAGTCCATAGTTGATTACCTGATGAATCCCCTTGAATTTCTCTTCAAAATCGCCCAAATCGCCTCTTAAGCCGAGCCCCAAATGTTTTGAAATTTTTCTGAAATTTCTAACTTCTGATATAATTAAACCCCTCAGCGATTTTCGCTTCTGCGGACAATTTCCGCCTCTGCGTTACCGCTTCCACGACCAATTGGTCGCTTCTGCGAATCCCAGGCCTAACTGGTCATTTCCGCTTCTGTGAGCCATGGACCGCTCCCGCGCGTCCGCTCCTGCGGAACAACGTCCGCTCCTGCGGAACAACGTCCGCTCCTGTGGGTTTTACCGCTTTTGCGAATAGGAGTCCGCTTCTGCGGACTCACTTAAGCGGCAACACTTTCGCTTCTGCGGATCCTTCACCTCATGACCCTGGACCGCTTATGCGGCTCACCTTCCGCACCAGGGGTGCCGCCCCTGCGGGCCAAGCTCCACTTCAGCGATTAACATTGCTTCTGCGCTTCCATGTCCGCTCTTGCAGACTCACTTCTGCACTCCCATTTCCGCAGGAGCGAAAACAACAGAACAGAACTCAATAACCTGCAATTTTCCATGTTTTCTTCCGTTTAACCACCCGACAACACCCCGAGGCCCCCGGGACCTCAACGAAAACCACCAACGTACTCCCAAACACGATACGAACTTGTTCCAATCATAAAAACACCATCCTAAACATCAAAATCACCATTTCACATCGAATCCAAGCCTAAATTCCTTAGAACTTTCCGAATTACACATTCGATCAAAAACCCAACCAAACGACATCCGATTGACCTGAAAATTTGCAGACATATCCAAAATCACAGGACGAAGCTACAGAAATTGTCGGAATTCCATTCCGACCCCGGATCAAAATCTCACCTACCGATCGGATTTCGCCAAAATTTAACCTTAGCCAATTCAAGCCTATTTCTACACCGGACCTCCGAATTAGATTTCGATCTCTCCTCTAAGTCACAAATCACCTCCCGGAACTAACCAAATCATCAGAATCCGGTTTCGAGCACTCTAACTAAATAGTCAACTCTAGGTTGACTTTCCACATTCAAGCTTCCTTCAAAAAGGCTATATGCCTCATTTTCAACCCAAATCACTCCTAACTCACCCAATAGACTTTAACACTGATGTAAAAGCAATAAAAACTTAAATTCAATATAACGGGGTAGTAATTCCCGTGACGACGGGCCGGGTCGTCACACCAACAAGTTGGTAGGACCAAACTTTGATGATTGGTACAGAAATTTGAGAATTGTTCTCATGCATGAAAAGCTTATTGATGTGATCGATAAGCCTGCCAAGGAAGTCCCAGATGAGAATGATGAGGATGCTACCATGATTTATCAGAAAATACTTGGAAGAATGTCTTACTACCAATTGCATCATTATCGCTTCTATGAATTCTGAACTACAGAGGAAACATCAGGATATGGATCCAACTGCAATCATTGAACATCTTAAGAAGATGTTTGGTACACAAAGCATGATAGCTAGATACCAGCTATCTAAGACTTTATTTGGATCCAAATTTAATGGAATCTCTCCAGTTGGACCCTATGTCAATCATATGATTGATCTTATTGAAGAACTTGAGAAGTTGGGGTGCAAACTGGGTAAAGAGATTTCTCAAGATTTGATCTTGCAGTCACTATCAGAATCCTTTTCACATTTGTTATTAATTTCAATATGAATAAAATGGATTGTGATCTTCATGAGATGCTTAACATGCTAATTGATTATGAGAATCAACTTGCATCCGAGAAGAAGAAAGCAACTTTCATATTGGTTAGAAACTCTTCTAAGAAGAAGGGTAAGGGTAAAAGTAAACCCAAGAAAAAGCCTACTGCGCCCAAGGGTGGTGTGACCAAACCCAAAGGCAAAGAAGGCAAAGCTGACCAATCTGATGCTGTATGTTTCCATTGTAAGAAAATAGGACATTGGAAGAGAAAGTGCCCGGAGTATCTTGCAACTTTAAAGGACAAGAAACAAGGTAAGACTTTAATGAAAATTTTTTTTCAAGGTTTCTTTAACTACTACTAATTCTTCATTGTGGGTATTGGATACTGGCAGTGGTTATAACATCTGCAATATGTTGCAGGGGTTCCAGATAAGTAGAAAGTTGAAGAAAGGAGAAATTAATCTACAAGTAGGAAATGGTGCAAAAGTTGTGGCCGTAGCTGTAGGATCAATTTCTTTAATAATACCTACGGGCAAAGTACTTATGTTGGATTATTGTTATTACGTTCCTAAATTTGATTCGAACATAATTTCAGCTTATATGTTAGACAAACATGGTTTTCGCATTAATATAGGCAATGGTATTTGCTTTATTTATTATAGTGATAATTTATATGTGAATGGCTATCTCCAACATGATGTTTATGTCTTACCTAATATGAATGCTAATTCGATTATGCATTCAAGTCTTAAGAGAAAAAGAGATGATCATGTAAATCAAACATACCTTTGGCATTGTAGGCTTGGTCATATTGGAGAGAAACGAATTAACAATTTGTACAAGGAAGGGTACCTTGAAAGGTATGATTTTGAATCATATCCAACTTGTGAATCCCATTTCAAAGGAAAAATGACCAAATCTCCATTTACTGGAAGTGGAGAAAGAGCTTCTGAATTATTGGAACTAATTCATACAAATGTATGTAGGCCCATGAAAATTCAAGCTAGAGGTGGATATTCTTACTTCATCACCTTCACTGATGATATGTAAAGATATGGATTTGTGTATCTTATGAAACATAAGTCTGAATCTTTTGAAATGTTCAAAAGGTTCCGTTGTGAAGTTGAGAAGCAGACTGGTAAAAGTATCAAAGTACTAAGGTCTGATAGAGGTGGAGAATATCTTAGTGAAGATTTTACTAGATATCTAAAAGAGAATGGAATTCTCTCACAGTGGACACCTCCAGGAACACCACAATACAATGGTGTGTCTGAAAGGAGAAATCGAACCTTATTAGATATTCTGAGATCTATGATGGGGTTCACTGATCTTCCAATAAATTTATGGGGATATGCTTTAGAAGCAGCAACATACTTACTTAATAAAGTTCCCACTAAGTCAGTCTCTACAACACCATATGAGATATGGAAAGGATGTAAGCCTAACCTTAAACATATTAAAATTTGGGGTTGTCCAGCTTATGTTAAGAGACTGCAGTCTGATAAACTTGACTCAAGATCTGATAAGTGTAGATCATTGGGTATCCCAAGGAAACAATGGGATATTATTTCTATCACTCTTCTGACCATAAAGTGTTTGTGGCTAGAGGAGCAACCTTTTTGGAAAGGGAATTTCTTTTAGAAGGAAATTATGATGGTGACATAGAACTTGATGAAGTTCAAGAAACTAATGACTCAGCACAAAATAAAGATCATGAGACCCAAGTTGAAGAATCTTTATTGGATGTTTTGAAGTTGCCAAGAAAGTTGCCATCTTCAACGGTTGAAGTTCAAGAACTAAATGAAGTTCAAGAACAGGTTAATGAACCAGTTCCAAACCAAATTGAACAACAATCAAATCCAACACAAAGTGAACAGGCTGTACAAGTACCTCTTAGAAGGTCTACACGAGAACGTCATGTACCAACTAGATTAAATTTATTGGTACAAGATGATGTATCAAACGAGGTTGATCATAATAATGATGATCCTAAGATCTACGAAGAGGCTATACAAAGTTCCGACTATGAGAAGTGGCAAAAGGCCATGGAATCCGAAATGGAATCCATGAAGGAAAATAAAGTATGGAGTTTAGTTGAACCTTCAAAGGATATAAAACCTATAGGTTGTAAATGGGTTTTTAAGAAAAAGATTGGAGCAGACAGAAAGGTGGAGACCTACAAAGCCCGTCTTGTTGCCAAGGGATATCGTCAGAAAGAAGGAGTTGACTATGACGAGACTTTCTCTCCAGTGGTAATGCTCAAATCAATTCGGATTTTGCTTGTTGTAGCAACATACTATGATTATGAAATATGGTAAATGGATGTGAAAACAGTTTTCCTAAATGGTGAGCTAGAAGAGGATGTGTACATGACACAACCTGAAGGTTTCACATCTTCGTCTGATCATAATAAAATTTGTAAGCTACAAAGATCCATTTATGGACTGAAGCAAGCTTCTCGAAGTTGGAATATTCGATTTAACAAGACAATTGAAAAGTTCAATTTTGTTAGATGCGAAAAAGAACCTTGTGTGTACAAAAAGGTTAGTGGGAGCACAATTATATTCCTAGTATTGTATAATGATGATATATTGCTCATAGGGAATGACATACCGGCATTGCAAAGTACCAAGATTTGGCTATCTGAACAGTTCTCCATGAAAGACTTGGGAGAAGCAGCTTATATATTAGGAATAGAGATCTATAGAGATAGATCTAGGAAGCTGCTTGGACTTTTCCAGTCTTTGTACATTGATACCATCTTAAAGAGGTATAACATGGATAATTCCAAAAGAGGCTATCTACCAATAGGAACTGGAATTACTCTCAGTAGGGAGGATTGTCCTAAAACACCTGAAGAGAGAGAACGCATGAGTAGGATCCCATACGTTAATGCAGTGGGAGCTATCATGTATACCATGACATGTACACGTCCTGATGTGGCTTATGCACTTGGAGTGACTAGCCGATATCAGGCAAATCCCGGTGAGGAACATTGGAAGGTGGTGAAGACCATGCTTAAGTACTTAAGAAGGACTAAAGACCAATTCCTCATCTATGGAGATTCTAAGTTGAAACTAGAAGGTTATACTGATGTAAGTTTCTCTTCAGATAGAGATGATAACAAATCTATTTCTGGTTATGTATTCACTTTAAATGGTGGTGGAGTGAGTTGGAAAAGTTCCAAACAAGCTACGGTAGCTGATTCAGTGACCGAAGCAGAATATATAGCAGCTAGTGAAGCTGCTAAGGAAGCTGTATGGATGAAAAAGTTCTTAACAGAACTTGGTGTGGTTCCTTCAATAGAAGGTGCGGTTCCACTGTTGTGTGACAATACTGGAGCCATTGCTCAAGCAAAAGAACCAAGATGACACCAAAATCCAAACACGTTCTGCGAAAGTATCACTTGATAAGAGAGATCATTGAACGTGGAGACGTCGAGATTCCAAAAGTTGATGGAAAGGAAAATGCTGCAGACCCATTCACTAAAGCTCTTGGCGCAAAGGAGTTTGACAAGCACAAGTGAAAATTGGGAATGAAGTACAAGAGCGATTGGCTCTAGTGCAAGATTGTTAGGGATATAGTATATGTGCCCTAGATCCAATATCATATTTGATGATTTGAACATATTTTTGTGAACGTTATTTGATATAAAAATATATGGCATTTGATATTATTTTATCATAGTTATTATTAATTGTCTGATTAAATTGATAAGGTCCTTGATTAAATTTTGAGACTTGACATTGTGATGGAGATCATGATAATGAGAGTAAAGTTTCTTATAATTTAATTTAAATTTCTTCTTGATCGTAGGATTATTGATTTGGATATTAGTAATCCGGTTAGATCAATATTTATGTGATTGTCTTTATGGGATAAAGATTAGTTGATCTCATTAACTAAATTACATAGATAGATGATGCATATAGGAATATGATCATTGAACCGACTCATTGGATAATTCCTAATGGTTAGAATTACCATAAACTGTCAATAGGATATTCTCTTGAAGAATGTGATGTAAGAGTTTCCTTTGACTTGAGATCGTCATGGTAATTTACAAGGTATTTATTGTGTTTTGATACTAGACACCTATGGTCCTAGGGTAATAGTTGAAAGGATATTGGTTATGATTAGATGCTTGTAGAATTAGTGATCGGTCAAGATGGAATCTGTCAACTCTTGGTAATGAGTTTAAGCTCCATGTTGTCATGAATTATAAATGACCAAACTAAGACATTGGTCAGGGCAATTGAATGAAAGAAGAAAAAGGTTTCTTAGGTCATTCAATGGTCGATTATATTTGACGTGCACACATAGTTGGTCGCCTATTAGGATTTGACAGTTGAACCATATCCAAGTGCGATCCAGAGCTATAAGGACAGAAGGAATTACTACATTATTCTTTTACTGGTTCTTGAGAGTAAATTGTATACTTCATACTATCCGGTCGTTAAGGAGTGTTGCTAGACGCCACCCTTGATTAGTATATTGATGTGATCAATTTACTACCGGCTTAATATTGAACCTATGGGGTCGCACACTAACGAGTGTTCTGATCTTTGCTAGAGGATTAATTATTTATTATATGGTAATTAAATTAAGGAATTTAATTAGTCAAAAAAATTTAGTTATTAGTCCAAATGAAATATTATTATATTCTTTTCTAGCACGGAGGATATAATTAATATTGTGAACAAATTGAAATTTCCTATTTGGAATAGAAAATTAAATTGTATCTCTTGGTTGAATATATATATATAAAATAAATTAGTATTGATTTATATAAAGGTTATGTATATAATATTAATTTATATTCCAATTTGGAATTGGAATAGTAAAGTCCATAAAGACGTGAGACTCCAATGTTGAATCGGACAAACAGGCGTGAAAGTCCAAATGGACTTAACATAAAGTTCATTGAGGGTGTGTTTGGTACGAAGGAAAATGTTTTCCTTGGAAAATGTTTTCCTAGAAAATATTTTCCTGAAAAATGAATGATTTTGTCACTTATTTTCTCATGTTTGGTTATTGAGTGGAAAACATTTTCCGGAAAATTTTTTCTAGTGTTTGGTTAGAAAGTAAGAAAATATTTTCTTAGGAAAATAAAATTTTATGTTACTCTTTTCACCTTCCATCCTCCCCCAATTTCCATGTGTTCTGTGCTAATTCCCCCCTCCCCCCCCAACAAACAATTATATTTTTCTTCAAAAATTCAATTATTCTTTTAAAAAATTCACATAAACTTCAAAGAACTAATATGTTGATTTATTTTTTCACGCAAGAACGAGAGGTCCATAACTAAAAAAATGCTTTTTTCTTATTGAAACAAAATGAAGGTACTCTTTCTATAATGTACAACACAAAAAATATTCATTTTGTTAGTCAATTGAAATTTGAAATTTCAAAAAGAAAAATTTGAGGTAAAAAAATAGAGAATTTTTCACAAAAGGCATTTATTAAGACCTAATTAGCAATAAATAGAAACCATTTTCTATATTACGTGATATAGATATGTTTTACGTTATTTTATGATGTATATAATGTATTAAACGAATTGTATTCAATAATACAACATGAAATGACGCCGCACAAACAGGGATTCCTGTAAATCATGATCTATATTTAGGTGTATTAAGCGGGAAAAAAGTAACGTTTCAGCGCAAATCATGGGAAGGTGAATCTGTATTTAGGTGTATTAAGCTATATTAAGCGGCGTCATTTCACAAAAAAATGGGAGTTATACCATAAATTGGTGAGAGAAAAATATTTTGTACCATCTAATAAGGCTTAAATATAGGAAAGTACTAAATTTAAATTTTTTGCTACAAAATAAAAAAGGTTATTATATTATGTAAAATCTTAAAAAGGTATTTATATGTTATAAATACGGTACTAGCCTATTCTATAGGTGGTAAAATTTCCAAAAAATATTATTTTTTTGTGGGGGGGGGGGAGTGGGGGGAGGGGCTGGGTGGTGCAGAAAAATAAAAAGAAAAAATAATTGCAAAAAACAAATTGTGGTAAAAAAAAAAGAATTTTGGGGGAGGGGGTAGGGGGTAGGGTGGGGGCTAGGTGGTGTATAAAAATACAAAAACAGAAATTTAAAATTGCAAAATAAAATTTAAGGTAAAAAAAATATTTTTTTTTCGGGGGAGGGAGTAGGGGATAGGGATGGGGGTTGCGTGGTGTAGAAAAATAAAAAAACAGAAATTTAAAATTACAAAAAAAAAAAATTAAGATAAAAAATATATTTTTTGCGGTGGGTGGTGGAGGGGTAGTAGGGTGGATGGAAAAACTGAAATTTTAAAAAACAAATAAAAAAAAATCTTTTTTTGGAGAGGGGGTGTTGTGACGACCCGGCCCGTCGTCACGGAAATTACCACCCCGTTATGTTGTAATTACATAATTCATGCTTTTATATACGTGCTAGAGTCTATTGGGGGAGTTAGGAGTGAATTGGATTGAAAATGAGGCATATAGCCTTTTTGAAGGACACTTGAATAAGGAAAGTCAACCCGGAGTTGACTATTTGGTTAGAGGGCTCGGAATCGAATTCCTGATGATTCGGTTAGTTCCGGAAGGTGATTTGTGACTTAGGGAGCGATCGGAATTGAATTTGGAGGCCCGGTGTAGAAATAGGCTTGAATTGGCTAAGGTTGAATTTTGGCGAAATCCGAACGGTAGGTGAGATTTTGATCCGGGAGTCGGAATGGAATTCTGACAGTTGCAGTAGCTCCGTTAGGTGATTTTGGATGTGCCTGCAAAATTTCAGGTCATTCGGACGTCGTTTGGTCGGGTTTTTCATCAAATGTGTAATTCGGAAAGTTTTAAGGAATTTAGGCTTGAATCCGTGGTTAATTGGTGATTTTGATGTTTAGGATGGTGTTTTTATGATTGGAACAAGTTCGAATAAGGAATTAGGATGTGTTAGTGTGTTTGAATGAGGTCCCGGGGGCCTCGGGGTGTTTTCGGAGGGTTAATCGGGAGAAAAATATGGAAAATTGCAGAAATTAGTGCACTGCTTTTGTTGTTTCCGCTCCTGCGGAATTATGGGCGCAGGAGCGGGTGCGCTGAAGTGGACCAGGAGCGCAGAAGCGCTGGGCACCGCAGAAGCGGAGCATTTTCCGCTGAAGCGGAATCGCGGAAGCGGACAGGTGAGCCGCAGAAGCGGCCAAGGGCTATGGGGTGAAGTATCGCAGAAGCGGAAGGGTAGCCGCTTAGGCGAGTCCGCAGAGGCGGACGCCTAGACGCAGAAGCGGGAAAACCCGCAGGAGCGGGAAAATCTTCGCAGAAGCGGACGCGCAGAGGCGGTCCGTATATCGCAGAAGCGGATTTGGCCGGCTAGGCCTGGAACCGCTGAAGCGACCCTTTGGTCGCGGATACGGGAGCGTAGAAGCGGAAAATGTTCCGCAGAAGCGAAAATCGCTGTAAGTAAGTGTATCAGAAGTTAGAAAATTTCAGAAACATTTTAACATTTGGGGGTCTCGGCTTAAGGGCGATTTTGGGCGATTTTGAGGAGGAAATCAAGGGAAATCATCAGGTAATCAACTATGAACTCATATTATGATTAGTATTGATAATATCATGCAATTATATCATGAAAATGGAGGAATTTGGGGTAATTATGGAGGATTTAGCCCTAGTCTTGGATTTTAGAAAATCAAGGTTTTGAATGGGCAAATGGAGTCCGAATTTGGTAAATCTTATATGCCTAGACTCGTGTCGAGATGAGGATTCCGAATATGTAATTTTTATAATTTTTCGACAAGTGTACCAAAAGTCGGGTTTTGACAACTTGTGGGTTTTGATATAAATTGGGTTATTTCGAATGAATTTCGTGAAATTAGCGTATATTGATGCATTCTCTATGATTTTGAGCAGATTTGGCATCCGAGGAGATTGATTTGCGAGGCAAGCGCAAGGCGGATTGAAGCTTCTACCGGTTCGAGGTGAGTGGTAGTAGTAAATAATGTACCGAGGGTTTGAAACCCCGTACTAGCACTTTACAGTGCTATATTGAGATGAAACACGCGTTCTATGATGGGCGTGGTGACATTGTGATAGGGGGTTCGGACTTAGTCCTTCCCGGCTAATAGAATACTGTGTTGTACAACTATTAATGAGGTTATAACTGTACCATTGGGCTGATAGCCATGTTTGGGGCCTTGTGCCGATCTGTAGTGCATTAGGGAACCTATAGAGCTAGGTGACCTTTATATCGTGTTGGAAATATACACTCAGCCATAGCTCTAGCTGTATAGCATAATATGAGCTCGTACTAGATGTGTACATTGAGAGAGATTATCTAGGGTGGAATTCCCTGTTCTAGCTGAGTGGGCCTGAATGGCCAAGTTTATACCGATTGAGATGAGATAGGGTCGAGGACCCATTATGAGATGTTATATTGGGCCTGAAAGGCCAAGTCTATATTAACTGAGACAGGGTCAAGGACCCATTGTGATATATTATATTGGGCCTGAGAGGCCAAGTGCATACTGACTGGGATAGGGTCGAGGACCCATTATGAGGTATTATGTATATAGATACCTATATTGGATCGGACCGCACGCCGCAGTAATGTACATGTAATATACATGTAATATACATGTGAGACGGACTGCACGCCGCAGTATTATTGCGCTTGGGCTGTAGGAGCCCCTTCGGAGTCTGAGTCTGCACACATTCCAGTGAGCGCTGGTATATTATGGGATCGGGCTGCACGCCGCAGCAGTATAATTATAAATGTATATATATATATTGGATCGGACTGCACGCCGCAGTGATATATGGTGGACCTGGCTGCACGCCATAGCACCATAGCGCTTGGGCCTAGGGAGCCCCTCCGAAGTCTGTATACACCCCCAGTGAGCGCCGTCGACGTTAAATGGAGCGGGCTGCGCGCCGCAGCAGTATATGTATGGGAGCGGGCTGCACGCCGCAGCATTATACTTAATCATACCCTACTAGTTACTTAAATACTTATACATTATAGACATAAGTATGTGTCTTTATATGTTGAGATGGCCGTGCACCGTAGGGGTACGAGCGAGGGTTAGTTCAGTGTGGAATCTTGTAGAGATAAACGTAGATTGGAGGATAAAGTACTACTATAGTGATGACGTACTTGTGAAGGTTGCCTTAGAACTGCTAAGTGATAGCACAGGAGTTCTTACTTTCAGTTATTATTTATTATTGTTACTCACTGAGTTGAAATATACTCACCCCACTCCCCTGCACTTTTTGGTGCGGATCCGCAGTGCCCGAGAGCGAGTTGAGACATTTTAGCTCGCTGATCCATACCTACTTTGCGGAGATTACGAGGTTGCTGCCAGCGTCCGCAGAGCTTGTTTTCTCCTTCTTTATCATCTTGTTGGTTTCCTATTTGTCTAGACTTGGTTGTATTAGGATGCTATTCTGTAGAGGCTCAGTCTCGTGACACCACGATATGTTTGGGACCGTATTTTGTATGTTTTGACGTTTCGGTTATCACCTGCTATGACTAACTACTGTTTAAGTTTAATTTATTTAATAATTGGCTGGTTAAAGAGATAATATGGTCGGGCTTGCCTAGCATTGTGTTGGGCGCCATCACGACCAGGGTTTGGGTCGTGACAGGTGTGGTGGGTTGGTGAGGGTGATAAAGGTTGAGAAGGAGCTTTGGAAAATGTTTTCCCTTCTTTTGATAAGGAAAACATTTTCCTCTAATTTGAGAAAAATGAATTGATAAGGAAAATATTTTCCAAAATATTTAAACCAACCAAACATGAGAAAATTGAAAAACATTTTCTGGAACATTTTCCAGAAAATGTTTTCCTTCATACCAAACACACCCTCAGTCACTGCCACAATTCTCCAAAAACCTAATGGGAACAATGTTTTATTTGATTATATAAATATATCAGTACAACACAAGGCATGAGATACAGAAAAAGAAAAAACGTGAGAGTAGCTATAATCAAAAATACTCTTGACAAGAAAAATTAGTTTTATTGGTCTTTCACGTTTAGGCTACGGTTTTTTGAGAAAAGCTTTAGCCCAATATTTCCGTTCAATTTGTTTGCGGATTTCATTAATCAAAGAGTTGATAGCAAGGATCGGTCTCGGTGTGGATACGCATAGAGTCTTCGCACTATCGAAGAAATTTTGAAACGAGACTCTCTCCGCCAGGTACGTCTTAGATCCGATCTTTGACATGTAAATAAATTTTTAAACACGAAAAAATCTGCCTAGAATTGTTATTGTCTTCCGCTGCGTGTTACGAACACATATACGCAATCCTACAGTTGCTACTTTAATTGACATTTATGACATTTATGGGACTACATCGTAAAATTTATGGTATCGTTATATATTTAACATGGACTAAGTTAAATCTGATAATTACATCTATTAATTATGAATTAATAGATTATGTATATAGATTAACCATATGATTTCACGGTGTGTAACGACCCGACCCGTCGTTACGGGAGTTATCGCCCCGTTTTCTTCATTTAACACTTCAATATGCTAATTTATGTGTGTTTGGAAAGTTAGAAGCAAATCGGTGAGAATTTAGATATAAATAAGGCCATAAATCTCTTTATGAGAAGAACAAGTTGGAAAAGTCAACCGAATATTGATCGATGAGTTAGACAGCTCGAAATGGAAATCTGATGATTTGACTAGTTTCGGGGGATCATTTATGACTTAGGAGAGCAATCGGAATCGAATTCGGAGGTCCGGTGTAGTTTTAGGCTTGAATTGGCTAAGGTTGAATTTTGGCAAAATCCGAATGGTAGGTGAGATTTTGATCCGGGGCTTGGAACAAAATTTTGATAGTTGCAGTAGCTCCATTAGGTGATTTTGGATATGCGTGAAAAGTTTCAAGTCATTCGGAGGTGTTTAGGTCGGATTTTAGATCAAATGCAAGTTTCGGAAGTTTTGGAAGAACTTAGGCTTGAATCCGATGTAAATTTGGTGTTTTGATATTAGTTTTGGTGTTTTGAGAGTGAAACTAAGTTTGGATGATCATATGTGGCATGTTAGTATGTTCGTATGCAGTCCCAAGGAGCTCGGGTGAGTTTCAGATAGGTTTGGGTTGCGTTATGCTCGTTTTTCTTATGCTTCGACATCGTTTCTTCAAGCATAAATGATATCATATTGAACAAATGAGCTTGGATTATTGTTTTGAATGAAGAACTAGATCCGTATCGTAATTATGGACCCGTAGCAAAAAGAATCATCGAATTTGGACATCGTATGAGGATTTTATGGCCATTTTACTAAAGCTGGCCAGATTTTCAGGTTAATGACGAAACTGCCCCTGACGGCGTATTAAAAACCCGCACTATTTGCAAATCTTAAAACCTACATATCTCCTTCATTATAAGGTCAAATTGAGTGATTCAAAAGCCTAAATTGATTAGAATTTCACAAGGAATCCATTGGGAGCAGTTAAACGCGTGAATAGTATACCTAGAACGAGCAGGTCGAGTTTTCTTCCAATTTTGGAACGGGAAGAAGCTTCTGAGGTGATTTTTAAGAGAGAAATCAATGGGTAATTGCTGGAGGTAAGTTTCTTGACTCAAAAACATGATTTTATGCTAGAATAAACACCAAAATTCCTGAAATTGGTAGAATTTGTGAAGAACTAGGGCCTAAATCATGAAAACGAATTTTTGGGTTTTGAAAGGCCATTCGAACTCCGATTTCGATAAATTTTATATGCACGGACTCGTGGAGAGACGAGGAATCTGTTGGTATGAATTTCGGAATTTTTCAAGAAGCGGGCCCGGGGTCCGCGTTTTACCAACTTGGTGTATTATTGCGTATTTCGTATAGATTGAATTGGGTTATGTTTCTTTGACCCGTATTTGATATAATTGTTGTGTTTGACTAGATTCTACGCACGAGGCGGCAAATTTGAAGGGAAAAGGTATCGCGGACGAGTCTACGGCCGGCTAGAGGTGAGTAGTTTGTGTATATGGTAGCTTGAGGGTTCGAAACCCCGGCTTAGCACATTGTGACGCTAGTAGGGCGTGGCTCGCACCCCGTGGCAGGTGCGGGACTGATTGTGACTGGGGATTGAGACTTGGTTCATTCCGGATATGGAAAATATGCTATTAGTGATGGAAATACGCTGTGTTTGACATATTTATGGGCTGTAAGCCTTGTTTGGGGCCTTGTGCCGACCTGTAGTATCCCTAGGGATAGTATTTATGTGATAGCTATACTTGCTTAATCACTGATCTCAGTCCCTGGAATTTGAAATCACACTATTGAAATGTTAAGTCACCGGTTTTTGCAAATTAAATAAAAGTTAAAGTACTTTTCATAAATTATGAATTGGGAACCGGAATTAAGAAAAATGAACTGTTTTTGTGACTTATCCGATTTATGTGGATCGAGGATGGATCGGGCTGCACGCCGCAGCGACAGTGATATTGATATGCTGCAGGAGCCCTCCGAGTCCGTACACACCCCGAGTGAGCGCCGTCGACGTTAAATGGATCGGCTACACGCCGTAGCGATTATGTGCATCGCATTGCATATTTATTTGTTAAATTATTCGTGGTAGCTATATTGTATCGTTGATGCTAGTTCGTATGAGATTCGGATCGTAGTTTAGCTTCATATTGTGGTATTCGTGGATTTCCTACTTTCACTTGCTTTTATATATTTATTACTCACCGAGTACTTAGTACTCACTCCTATTCCCTGCACCTTTGTGTGTAGATTCATGTACACATGAGGGATAGACAAGCACTCCAGCTTTTATCAGTATCTATCCGAGTTGCTGAGGTAGCTGCTGGCGTTCGCAGAACCCTGGCTTCTCTTCTTATTCTATTTTTCCTTTGTATATAAATTATTCGGACTTTAGTATTTGGATCAGATATTGTTATCCGATCTTGTTTAGAGGCTCCAGACTCGTGACCCTAGATCTTTGGGGTTGTTATACAATTATGCTTTATTGTTGACATAAATGTTCGGGTAATTGATTTGAGCTTCATGCTCGGGATGAGAGTGTAAATGGTCGGGCTTGCCTAGCAGTTGTGTTGGGCGCCATCACGACCGGGATTGGGGTCGTGACAAGTTGGTATCAAAGCCTAGGTTTACTAGGCCTCATGAGTTTTGAGCCGGTTAGTAGAGTCTTGTGGATCGGTACGGGGACGCCTGTACTTATCCTCGAGAGGCTGCGAACCTTTAGGAAACATTTCACATTTCTTGGAATCCTTATCGTGCGCACTTGATTCAGCTTGTGATATAACTTTTGAAATTCCTTCCACACATCTGAGTACGCTTCGAGCGCTCAGTAATAAGATTGCCTTACGGCTTGCGATTCCCCGGTCGAGGGGCGAGATATAATCTCCATGAGTTCATGTGGGGCCAGTCGGGAGGACTTGAGGCCGGATCCTTGTCTATGGCTCGAGCACCAAGGTATTAATTTTGCGAGTCGGTATTATGAAGTTCATACGATCGGTACTGATCCTTATTGTGCAAATGGCAGTTTGATAATGGGAGAGCTGTAAGGTATTCAGTTCTTATTGTGATTTGATATGTCGCCCTAGCTATGGGCGTGAGAAATAATTATCATATCTCGTAATTGGAAGGTAAAGTGCCTTATGTGTAGTGGAACGAGTTTAAACTCAGGAAGACTAAAGTGATTTTGATATGTGTTATGATTCGAGCAGGTACAGCGCAGGTTCAAGTATAAATTATGATAATATGATTCGTATAGTATTGAGATTTAATGTTGTTGAAATACATTGTGATATCTTGTTGAGTTGTGGATGTATTTTTAGAATGGTTTGGTGATTTTCTGGTAGGTGGATAGGCCAATTTACAAAGGAAACTCTGCCGAAATTTTTGGAAAATTTGGGACTTAGAAAGATTTTTGTCACCTAAAGGGAGTGGGCTTATTGTTGGTGCGTGTATATCTGCAAGAATTGCAGAAGAGATAAGGTCTCTGATGATTCGAGTCTCTGTCAAGGCTTGTAAATGACTTGAGTTTAATATCATATTAATATTTCGGCATCACTTGAGTAATACTGATATGAGTGGTTGAAAGTGCTTTGATGAATGGCTTCGAGCTAAGTTGGGGAGGTTGCTATTGATTAACTGATTGCACTATTGTGTGCTGTGTTGGCTCTGTCTCTAGGTATGTTGGGAAATTTCGATAAGGGTTATGGTGCTACGTAGATGTGAAGAAATACTAGGATGTTGTGAACTTATGTTGGTAAAGAATGTTCGGTGTATAGAAAAGAAAGATAGCTAATTGTATCTGTATGTAATCATGATCTGCAGTGTCAGAGTTCTAATAAGGCACGAGTGGTTCTGTTCAATAAGACAGTTGAATTACAGCTGAATAAGGATGACTGACGCCCGAGAATTGTTTACGGTGTTCAAGATTTTGCTTGTAACAGTCAAGTGTCTTAAGATTGTGCATGTGGCTAAAGATGGTGGTTTCGTTAGAAGAGATCGGTACTTGTGTTATATTATGTGAATGATGGGATTCTATGTAACCGTATGGGAAGGTAATGATACTAATTCAAAAAAAAATCGCATGAAGTTCTTCAAAACCAGTATTGTAGAATGTGGTACTCCTGGGAAACATTGAGAGTGGCCTATGGGTTTTAGACCGTGTGGTCTTGTGTATGAGTCTCGTGTGGTAACATGAGTTGATGTATTATGGTACTATAGTAAAGACTGATATGAAATTAGAGATGAATCGGAAAGGAAACTGGGTAAATGGAACGACTTGTTAATAAACCAGAATGGTATAAAAAGGAATACGATTGATTCCTGGTGTGTGGTTGAAGTAATGAGTCTTGCAGACATTGCAGCAAAGCTCTTGAGTGCTGGCAGTTGTGTAACTTGATATGGGTATAAGGACTCAGTCCTGGCAGTTAAACTTATGCAACGAATGGGAAGAAATAGTTTGTGATGTGTTTTATCATGGTTTGAAAATGAGTATATTCCTGTCGGTATGCGAAGCGTGGAATGGGTAATGAGTTTTTCTTCTATATGGGATCACGAAAGTCCTTGACTAGTAGAGTGCGCCGATGTTGAGGCGGAGGAAAGGGATATGAATTTCCATGTTGTCTTAGTGTGATATGGTATACACGATGTGTTATAGAAAGTTGATAATGGTATATTCTAGGTTTTGAGATCAGTTCATAATATATGGGAAGTCAATAAAATTATTGAGCAGCGCGGACAGCTGCAGGTGAATTTAAGAATCGATCTTTCTGATGATTTAAGAAAATGGTACTGCTATTCTATTAACTTGGCAGGGAATATGATCCAAGAAGGACAAGGTAATGTAAACTGATAATATCTAATGGCATGGTGGTATTCTCTTGTTGGATCGACTGTATTAATTGAGTCGTTGATGGCATAGTGAAATTCTGGGATGGCTTTCGTGGAACGAATGGGCACTTGATGTACGTTATGTATTCGTACGGTGGAGTGTGGAACCAGGTATAGCGATTCATGTGTTATATATGTGTTGGAGACTAGAAGTTCTCAAAATCCGCCTATGCAGTGGTTGTATATCGCGTGTATCGGCAACGTTTTGTAATTATTGGAAATCGGAAGCCCTAGTGGCTCTCTCTTAGCTTGATATGATGAATTTGTGTTATGATACCTTATTTCAGACTGGTTGACATAAGTCAGGTCGTCTAGACAAATGTGATATGGACTATGTCGGAAAATGGCACAAATTGCGTAGCAGAGAGCATCAGAGTATGCTCCAACAGAGCAGTTGTACCCAGGACCGACGGACGGCTGGTAGGCATTGCTTTGTTAGTTGGACCTTAGCGGCGGATGTCAGTGTAGAGGTATCTACCATTGATTCAATTCTAGTATTGAGGAACTTTGTCGGATACGTTTCTTGTGGCCAAACTTAAGGCTATATATGTTTATTATGATGAGCAACTTGACTCGACGCGTATTTATTTGGCGAGGGTTACTTGGATCGGGTGGCACGCCGCCACAGGTATGGTATCTAGATCGGGTGGCACGCTGCCACGGGTATGTCATTGGAGCGGGTTGCACGCCGCAACGGAATATTGTGAAAATATAGTTAGTTATATGCTACCTAGTATACAATACTTCCTCGCTTCTGAGGAAAAGTCCGTATTGAGTATCGCTTGGCGAATGGCACATCGGTTTTGTTCTTTCAGGATTTGATAGCATACATTAATTGTTTCACCGTGGGTGAGATTGATTTCTTGAGTTTAGACCTAAATCTGTGCGTGGCTGACTGTTTTGAGCATGGTGACTTGAGGTGCTTCGGGAGTAATAGTGTTTGGATGGAATCATGAGTCGTGGCAAGGCCACGTGAAGTTATGACCTTTCGAGGAGGATTCAAGTACTCTAATTCTATGATGTGAGACAAGATCTCAGTTATGTGTTGTGACGGTATTGAGGAATTTGAATTACAGCTCCTTGTTTGAGGTAGTTGTCATGATTTGAGTATGTTCAAGTGTCTCTTATTGGAGCCTGTGTTGTGCTCATTATGGCTTAGGCCGGTGTTGAGGTGTCATATCACCAGTGCGGTGTGTCATAATCGGAATGATCGTTGGAGCCATTAATGAGTGCGAGCATATATGATTTCAGCTGGTTAGAAAGGAATACATCGAGGTTTGGCTCCGAAATATATTGTAATGTCGGTCAAAAAGAGAAATGGATTCATGAATGGATGACCTGAGAGATGGATTCGATATATCGTGTGTTCGGTTGCCTTGGGCAACATACATGAAGGTGTTGGAATAAAACTTTAGCTAACGAGAAAGGTTTTTCGGTAATATTTGGTTATCGTGGGAAATTGTTATGATTATAGGGCATCATCTCGAGTGATTGAGTTGTTTGGTACACCATAAGATCTCACCCGGAGTGGCGAGTATGGGCTATTACAGTTGGTTCAAGTGTATTCTGAATATAGACGTGGGATTCAGATTTGGCATATGATTTCGGAGGTGCAATGTGGTCTATGTTTCAGATGGACTGTGAAAGTTCAGCTATATTGTGTTAGCAGACTTATGATGGATAGGGTGACATGGTACCACCCCGCATATATGCTTGGTAAGGTCAGTCAGCTATTGGGTTGCTTCTAGTACAACTCTGGGTACACTCGAGGACGAGCGTTTGTTTAAGTTGGGGAGAATGTAACGACCCGACCCGTCGTTACGGGAGTTATCGCCCCGTTTTCTCCATTTAATACTTCAATATGCTAACTTATATGTGTTTGGAAAGTTAGAAGCAAATCGGTGAGAATTTAGATATAAATAAGGCCATAAATCTCTTTATGAGAAGAACAAGTTGGAAAAGTCAACCGAATATTGATCGATGAGTTAGACAGCTCGAAATGGAAATCTGATGATTTGACTAGTTTCGGGGGATCATTTATGACTTAGGAGAGCAATCGGAATCGAATTCGGAGGTCCGGTGTAGTTTTAGGCTTGAATTGGCTAAGGTTGAATTTTGGCAAAATCCGAATGGTAGGTGAGATTTTGATCCGGGGCTTGGAACAAAATTTTGATAGTTGCAGTAGCTCCATTAGGTGATTTTGGATATGCGTGAAAAGTTTCAAGTCATTCGGAGGTGTTTAGGTCGGATTTTAGATCAAATGCAAGTTTCGGAAGTTTTGGAAGAACTTAGGCTTGAATCCGATGTAAATTTGGTGTTTTGATATTAGTTTTGGTGTTTTGAGAGTGAAACTAAGTTTGGATGATCATATGTGGCATGTTAGTATGTTCGTATGCAGTCCCAAGGAGCTCGGGTGAGTTTCAGATAGGTTTGGGTTGCGTTATGCTCGTTTTTCTTATGCTTCGACATCGTTTCTTCAAGCATAAATGATATCATATTGAACAAATGAGCTTGGATTATTGTTTTGAATGAAGAACTAGATCCGTATCGTAATTATGGACCCGTAGCAAAAAGAATCATCGAATTTGGACATCGTATGAGGATTTTATGGCCATTTTACTAAAGCTGGCCAGATTTTCAGGTTAATGACGAAACTGCCCCTGACGGCGTATTAAAAACCTGCACTATTTGCAAATCTTAAAACCTACATATCTCCTTCATTATAAGGTCAAATTGAGTGATTCAAAAGCCTAAATTCATTAGAATTTCACAAGGAATCCATTGGGAGCAGTTAAACGCGTGAATAGTATACCTAGAACGAGCAGGTCGAGTTTTCTTCCAATTTTGGAACGGGAAGAAGCTTCTGAGGTGATTTTTAAGAGAGAAATCAATGGGTAATTGCTGGAGGTAAGTTTCTTGACTCAAAAACATGATTTTATGCTAGAATAAACACCAAAATTCCTGAAATTGGTAGAATTTGTGAAGAACTAGGGCCTAAATCATGAAAACGAATTTTTGGGTTTTGAAAGGCCATTCGAACTCCGATTTCGATAAATTTTATATGCACGGACTCGTGGAGAGACGAGGAATCTATTGGTATGAATTTCGGAATTTTTCAAGAAGCGGGCCCGGGGTCCGGGTTTTACCAACTTGGTGTATTATTGCGTATTTCGTATAGATTGAATTGGGTTATGTTTCTTTGACCCGTATTTGATATAATTGTTGTGTTTGACTAGATTCTACGCACGAGGCGGCAAATTTGAAGGGAAAAGGTATCGCGGACGAGTCTACGGCCGGCTAGAGGTGAGTAGTTTGTGTATATGGTAGCCTGAGGGTTCGAAACCCCGGCTTAGCACATTGTGACGCTAGTAGGGCGTGGCTCGCACCCCGTGGCAGGTGCGGGACTGATTGTGACTGGGGATTGAGACTTGGTTCATCCCGGATATGGAAAATATGCTATTAGTGATGGAAATACGCCGTGTTTGACATATTTATGGGCTGTAAGCCTTGTTTGGGGCCTTGTGCCGACCTGTAGTATCCCTAGGGGATAGTATTTATGTGATAGCTATACTTGCTTAATCATTGATCTCAATCCTGGAATTTGAAATCACACTATTGAAATGTTAAGTCACCGGTTTTTGCAAATTAAATAAAAGTTAAAGTACATTTCATAAATTATGAACTGTTCATAATTAAATGAATTGGAACCTGGAAATAAATAAGTTGAGCTGTTGTGTGACTCATATGCATGTTGTAGACTGAGGATGGATCAGGCTGCACGCCGCAGCGGTTGATATGAGGATCGGGCCGCACGCCGCAGCGGTATTGCGCTTGGGCTGTAGGAGCCCCTCCGGAGTCTGTACACACCCTCAGTGAGCGCCGTCGACGATAAATGGATCGGGCTACAAGCCGTAGCGGTTATGTGCTTTGCATTGCATCTTTTTCTGTGAATTATCTCTGATAGTGGTAATGTATTGTTGTTATTGCTAGTTCGTAGGAGGAATCGGACCGTAGTTTAGCTTCATTATGTGGTATTCTGTGGATTTCTTACTTTCAGCTATTTGTATATATTTATTACTCACTGAGTACTTAATACTCACCCCTACTCCCGACACCTTTGTGTGCAGATTCAGGTACATAGGAGGGATAGATGAGCACTCCACCTTTTATCAGTATTTATCCGAGTTGCCGAGGTAACTGCTAGCGTTCGCAGGACCTGGCTTCTCTTCTTATTCCAGTTTTCCTTTGTATATACATTATTCATACTTGAGTATTTGGTTTTGATATTGTTATCCGATCATGTTTAGAGGCTCTAGACTCACGACCCTAGATCTTTGGGTGGTTATTCAGTTTAGCTTTATTGTTGATAATAATATCCAGGTAATTGATTTGAGCTTCATGCTCGGGATGAGAGTGTAAATGGTCGGGCTTGCCTAGCAGTTGTGTTGAGCGCCATCACGACCGGGATTGGGGTCGTGACACGGTGTACATATGATTATTGTATATTAATCATATGGTAGTTGTTTCAGTATAAGTACGCCATAATAAGTAAAAATTTATATTCGAATTTAGTATATTAATAACTAACTATATATTTAAATATAGTTAGTTAAATTTGGACTAAGCATGGAATTATTAGATATGTTACATATCTAATAATTTAGTCTATTAGTTGAATTATTAGTTACTAGAAGAATAAATACTATAAATTATTTACTAATACTTCCCTTTATTAAATTTATATTAGATATGTACGCCATAAATCCCATTGGACTATAAGTATAAACTTATGAGATATGTTGATCCCGTTACCGTTTAAATATAGTTAGTTAAATTTGGACTAAGCATGGAATTATTAGATATGTTACATATCTAATAATTTAGTCTATTAGTTGAATTATTAGTTACTATAAGAATAAATACTATAAATTATTTACTAATACTTCCCGTTATTAAATTTATATTAGATATGTACGCCATAAATCCCATTGGTCTCCGAGTTTATACTATAAGTATAAACTCAAACTCATAGTTGAATTATTACTTATTAAATTGTAATAATTATTTATTCAACTCATAAATTTAATAATATCCATTATTAAATTTATGTTATGTATGTTATTAATAAATAATTTAGTTACTTTATTCTTATGCATATTATAATTTAGTCTATTAGTTGAATTATTAGTCAACTGTATACTCATAACTATGTGTATATATATTTATGAGTATATATAAATTATTATAATTCATATTCATATTCAATTGGACATTATACTTTAGTAATTGATTATTACTAGTATATGAATGAAATCATATTCATTTATTTCCCATAACTATTTTCAAGCAGGTTCCATTGGCCAATCTTAAGTTGTCACATATCGGAATAAATGGTAATAGGAAATTCCGTTTATGTATAAATATGAGAAATATTTATAGTTAATTATTTTACTATAAATAAATACGATGTATATATTTTTGAGTATATTATATGATATTAATCTCTTATGGGACTAATCTTGAAATATTATTTGTCACATTTAATACTAGATATATTAACATTTTGGTATGGATATTATGAATATTATGCATCACAATAATCTATTAACTATTGGTAAATCAGGGTCATATAATCATAAAGTATTCATATAACGTATGAGTAGTAATTGACTAAATAATAGACCTATATGTTCATAGAAAATATGACCCCAATCCCGATCGTGAACTATAATAGATATCCGTACTAATGGTATCATGAACCATTAGTACACCGTGAAATCAATTATGATTATTATAATATATTTAACACTATTATATCAATTATGAAATAAATTGTATGTATATAGATTAACCATATGGTTTTATTATTTGAAATCAAGGTAAATACATGAATACAATTTAGTTATCTATGAAAAGTGAATGTTTTGATATGCATTTATGTTACGATTCACATGTAGTAGGGATTAGATAGTAATTGAATTGACATCATAACCCTGTATTCATATAGGGAATACCATATATGAATACAATCTATATGTATACCTACGATTACATATAGTACTCATAATACATTATAACTAATTTATTTATCAATACAACGTACTCCATATCCTAGACCTCAGAATTTCAACAATCAACAGCAGGGGTATCATCCACCTCTACTTCAGCATGGGGGTGGAGGTGACTGAGGTATTATATATCCTTAGTAAATCAACTCTTATTGAATCAACTCTATTCATACCAATAGTTAATAGATTATTGTGACGACCCTTTGAAATATATTCATTAATTGTAACTATGAATTTAGTTAAAATTCATATATCTATGTTATGACTATGTTACATATGTATTTATGTAGGAAATACACAACCAGTATATTACACCTCAATATATAGATTAACCATATGAAAGTAATTTGTTCATTGGTTAGACATACTTTAAATAAAGTATATATTAGGAAATGGAATCGTATAGCGTCTGCCTAGTCATTATAAATGTGACGACCCGGCCCGTCGTCACGGGAATTACCACCCCTGTTATGTTGTAATTACATGTTTTATGCTTTTATATCAGTGTTAGAGTCTATCAGGTGAGCTAGGAGTGGATTGGATTGAAAATGAGGCATATAGCCTTTTTGAAGGAAACTTGAATAAGGAAAGTCAACTCGGAGTTGACTATTTGCATAGAGGGCTCGGAACTGGATTCTGATGATTCGGTTAGTTCCGGGAGGTGATTTGTGACTTAGGGGAGCGATCGGAATTGAATTTGGAGGCCCGGTGTAGAAATAGGCTTGAATTGGCTAAGGTTGAATTTTGGCGAAATCCGAATGGTAGGTGAGATTTTGATCCGGGGTCGGAATGGAATTCCGACAATTCCTGTAGCTTCGTTATGTGATTTTGGATATGTCCGCAAATTTTCAGGTCATTCGGACGTCGTTTGGTCGGGTTTTTGATTGATTGTGTAATTCGGAATGTTTTAAGGAATTTAGGCTTGAATTCGATGTGAATTATGATTTTTGTTGTTATTAGACGTATTTTGAGGATTGGAACAAGTTCGAATAAGGTATTAGGATGTGTTGGTGTGTTTGGATGAGGTCCCGGGGGCCTCGGGGTGTTTTCGGATGGCTAAACGGGAGAAAATGTGGAAAATTGCATGTTTGTGTTCTGGTTCTTTTGTTTTCGCTCCTGCGGAAATGGGGGCGCAGGAGCGAGTCCGCAGGAGCGGACGAGGGGGCGAAGGAGCGCTTGGCTTCGCAGAAGCGGAAATCTTCTCCGCTGAAGCGGCGTCGCGAGAGCGAAGAGGAGACCGCAGAAGCGGTCAAGAGGCGAGATGGGAAGTCCGCAGAAGCGGAAGGTCGATCGCATAGGCGAGTCCGCAGGAGCGGACTATTGATCGCAGAAGCGGACGTTCCCGCAGGAGCGGAAGAAATTCCGCAGGAGCGGACCCGCAGGAGCGGTCCTTGGATCGCAGGTGCGGAAATGGCCAAGTAGGTCTGGGTTTGCAGAAGCGACCATTTGGTCGCAGAAGCGATTTTGCAGGGGCGGAAAATGGTCCGCAGAAGCGAAAATCGCAGTGAGTTAATTGTATCAGAAGTTAGAAAATTTCAAAAACATTTCACACATTTGGGTCTCGGCTTTAGAGGTGATTTGGGCGATTTTGAAGAGAAACTCAAGGGAAATCATCAGGGTAATCAACTATGGACTTAAACTATGATTAGAATTGATAATATTATGCAATTATATCATGAAAATGGAGGAATTTGGGGTAATTTATGGAGGATTTAGCCCTAGGCTTGAACTTTAGAAAATCAAGGTTTTGAATGGGCAAATGGAGTCCGAATTTGGTAAAATTGATATTGTGACGACCCGGCTCGTCGTCACGGGAATTTACCACCCCGTTATGTTGTAATTTCATGTTTCATGCTTTTATATCAGTGTTAGAGTCTATCGGATGAGTTAGGAGTGAATTGGATTGAAAATGAGGCATATAGCCTTTGTGAAGGAAACTTGAATAAGGAAAGTCAACCCGGAGTTGACTATTTGGTTAGAGGGCTCGGAATCGGATTCCGATGATTCGGTTAGTTCCGGGAGGTGATTTGTGACTTAGGGGAGCGATCGTAATTGAATTTGGAGGCCCGGTGTAGAAATAGGCTTGAATTGGCTAAGGTTGAATTTTGGCGAAATCCGAACGGTAGGTGAGATTTTGATCCGGGGTCGGAATGGAATTCCGACAGTTGCAGTAGCTCCGTTAGGTGATTTTGGATGTGCCTGCAAAATTTTAGGTCATTCGGACGTCGTTTGGTCGGGTTTTTGATTGAATGTGTAATTCGGAATGTTTTAAGAAATTTAGGCTTGAATCCGTGTGTAATTGGTGATTTTGATTTTTAGGATGGTGTTTTTATGATTGGAACAAGTTCGTATCGTGTTTTGGGGTATGTTGGTGGTTTTCGTTGGGGTCCCGGGGCCTCGGGGTGAATCCGGACCATCATCCGGCATTTGGAAGCAAGAAAAGACCTGCTGTAATCTGCAGATCACTGGGCAGTGATTTGGCCTTCGCGTTCGCGAGGGCACGGCCCGCGTTCGCGTAGGCCAAGTTCAGCAGGCATCGCGTTCGCGAGGGGGGTATCGCGTTCGCGTATTGGAAAGGCCGGGAAGCTTCGCGGACGCGTGAGTGAAGGTCGCGTTCGCGTATGAGGGAGTTAGGACGCATCGCGTTCGCGTGGGTTTAGGCCGCGATCGCGAAGAAGGAATTGGCGAGGCCACGCGTTCGCGTGGGAGACTACGCGTTCGCGTAGAGTAATAATTCGGAGGCTGGGAAGTAGACCTTCACGAACGCGTGAAGGAGTGACGCGTTCGCGATGAAGAAGAGGAAAAAGGCATCGCGTTCGCGTGAGAGGCGTCGCGAACGCGATGAAGAAAATAGGTTGGCAGTGAGTTTAAGTTCAGAACAGAACCGGTCGCGGGTTTAATACCCAAAACCTCCATTTTTGAGTTCCAAGAGAAGAAATTGACGGGAGATTGCTGGGAAATCATCGGGGTTTCGTTGGAGGTAAGTTTTGTGGCTTAATTACATCATTTTAACATGAAATCATGGGTTAAATTTCTGTAAATGGAAGATTAAAGGTGGGTTTGAGCCCTAGGCCTAAATTAAAGAAAAACACTGATTTGAGTGGGCAAATGGAGTCCGATTTTGGTAAATTTTATATGCCTAGACTCGTATCGAGATGAGGATCCCGAATATGTGACTTTTGTAATTTTTCGACAAGCGTACCGAAAGTCGGGTTTTGACAACTTTGGGAATTTTGATGTAAATTGAGTTGTATTGATTGGGTGTCGTCCCATTGGCCTAATTTGTTGTGTTTCTACTGTATTTGATCAGATTCTACGCGTGCGGAGCTTGATTCTCGTGGCAAGGGCATTGCGGAGTAGTCATCGCGCCGTATTGAGGTGAGTAATAGATGTGAGTGATGACCAGCGGGTTCGAAACCCCGGTATACCACTTTGTGACGCTGTATAGCGGCGAGACACGCACACTCTTGAGAGTGCGGGGTCGATCATGAACTCGAGACTATATATTAGTCCGACCTGTTGATACCGTATTATTGGCTATTCTCGAGCCGTTGAACCTCCTTCTTGGACGGTTGAGTATATTATGGGCCGTGAGCCAGTTATTGGATCCCGCGAGGATCGTTATCATTGTCTTATCATATAGACATGCTAGTTTACTACTATTCCGCAGCTATTTCTGTTATTATGCTAATTCCAATCTCTGGAACATGATATTACTGTTTTCCAACTGAAAAATGATAAAAAGAGTTTTCAAAAACTACTTTTGAGCCTGCGAGGCTGTATCTGCATATTAGCCGACTAATAGTGGATCGGGCTGCACGCCGCAGCGAGATATATGTTGGATCGGACTGCACGCCGCAGGAATATCTCTATGAGATGTGCTTGGGCTGTAGGAGCCCCTCCGGAGTCTGAACCCCCAGAGTGAGCACGGGTACCCAAAATTGGAGTCGGGCTACGCGCCGTAGCGGTCATATCATGCATTGCATTGCATTTAGCTACATCTGCTAGCCGTTATGCTATTTATTGGTATTTGTTGGTACAGGTACAGTGAATATTGATTCTATGACAGGGTAGCTGATTATAGTTTTACATAGTGCTTTATTGCGGATTTCTTATCTGCGCTTGTCTTACCCTTGTTTATTACCACTGAGTCTGGCAGTACTCATTTTACTCCCTGCACCTTGTGTGCAGATCCAGGTACCTCTCAGCAGTGATCCAGTAGCTGTGCGAGGTGACATCTGTGGGATATACGAGGTAGCTGCAGAGTCCGCAGGACCCGATAATCCTTCCTACTGTCTTTTGATTTTGTATTGACATTTCTTTCCGCACTTGGTATCTTGTAAACCTTTACACTCATGTTCAGTAGAGGCTCATGACTCTTGACCCTTGGTCTATGGGAGTTGAAGTATTATGGGACTTGGTTCCTCGTTTTCGTTATATGTATAGTTGTTGCTCCGTGAATTAATATGCTTAAATGGGCTAAAGAGAGCTTCTAGCTCCGTTGTTTATATCGATTGGTCAGGCTGGCTTAGTAATGTGCTGGGCGCCATCATGACCGGATTCGGGGTCGTGACAAGTTGGTATCAAAGCCTAGGTTTACTAGTCCTCATGAGTCTTGATCCGGTTAGTAGAGTCTTGTGGATCGGTACGGGGACGCCTGTACTTATCCTCGGGAGGCTGCGAACCTTTAGGAAAACTTCACTTTTCTTGTACTCTGTCGTGCGATCTTGTTGTTCTGAGAACTGAACTTCTATATTCTATTCTCTCGCAGATGGCGAGAACGCGAGCATGAGGACGAGGTGGACGACCTCCATTGCCACCTGTTAGAGGCCGTGGGCGCGGTCGTGCTAGAGGTAGAGGTAGGGCGGCCGAGGCAGTGCCAGCTGACCCGCCCGTTGTACCAGTTCAGGAGCAGCCCCCGGTGGTTGATGCCCCAGCAGCCTCAGTTCAGGGCCGGACTATATCTATTGCTATCCCCGGTCTTCGGGAGACTCTTGCTCGGATATAATCGGTGTGTTCCGGTTTGGCTCGAGTAGTTTCAGCCTACCGCTACCGTAGCGACATCTCGGTCGGGGGTGGTCGGCGGACCCTCGCGGCCTCGCACACCGACCCGGTTGTTCGGGGACTTCGGACGCCAGAGGCGGTCCTCGCTCAGGTGGTTGCACCGGTTATTCCTCCGGCCGCACCAGCTCCAGGCTCCAGAGCATATGGTTCGAGTTATGCCCGATGACGAGCGGCGTCGTCTCGAGAGATTTGGTAGACTTCGGCCACCCCATTTCGAGTGGCGTCGAGGGCGAGGATGCCCAGGGTTTCTTGGATTAGTGTCAGAAGATGCTGCGTACGGCTGGTATTCTTGAGTCCGGCGGAGTTTCATTTACTACATTTCAGTTCACCGGTCCCGCATTTGATTGGTGGGAGGAGTTTGAGAGGCGTAGGCACGCAAGAGCAGCACCTCTCACATGGCAGAGCAGTTCTCTACTCTCTTTCTAGAGAAATATGTACCTCGGTCTCGTCGCGAGGAGCTACGTCGCCGGTTCGAGTGGTTGATTCAGGGCGACATGTCTGTGACCCAGTATGAGCTTAGATTCACTCGGTTGGCTAGGCATGCCACATGGATGATCCCCACTGATAGGGAGAGGATCAGGAGGTTCATTGATGGCCTCAACTACTCTATCCGTATTCTTATGACCAGCCAGCGAGTTCTGTCATCATCGTTTGAGCAGGTAGCTGATATGGCACGCTCCATCGAGGCGGATCGTCGTCGAGAGAGAGAGGAGCGGGAGTGCCAAGAGGCCTCGTAGTTCCGGTAGTTTCAGATCGGTGCTCCATCTAGAGGGCATTCCCCACAGAGAGGAGAGGTCGCTCATCTAGACCTTCTCATTCGGGCCGCCCAGAGCAGAGCGGAGGTTCTTATGGTCGTGGTCAACAGGGGTTTCAGCAGGGTCAGTCATCGCTTAGTGCCCTTCCAGCCCAGGGTGCAGCATCTACTTCTTCAGCCCAGGGTTCTTCTGCGGCGAGGGGTTCCCTTCAGTCCCCTTCTCCGGTACCAGGTGCATGTTATGAGTGTGGTGAGTTTGGCCACATGAGGAGACAGTGCCCTCGACTACGTAGGGGCAGGACTCAGCAGAGGGATCAGCCCTCCTCTTCAGCACCATCTCAGTCTAGTAGAGGTGGAGGTCAGTCTTCTCGTGGTCGCCCCAAGGGCGAGGAGAGATCTGGTGGAGGCCAGGCACGGTTCTATGCACTTCCTGACAGGCGTGATGCAGTTGCCTCCGATGCAGTGATTACAGACATCATTTCTGTCTGTCACAGATATGCATCTGTTCTATTTGATCCAGGGTCCACATATTCATACGTGTCCTCTTACTTTGCACATCACTTGGGTGCGACTCGTAGTGGTCTTGATTTACCTGTTCATGTATCCACCCCGTGGGTGATACGATTGTTGTGGATCATGTCTATAGATCCTGTGTTATATCTATTGGGGGTCTGGAGACCCAGGCGGATTTGTTATTGTTGGGTATGGTGGACTTTGATGTTATATTGGGTATGGACTGGTTGTCTCCGTACCATGCTATATTGGACTATCATGCTAAGACAGTTACGTTGGCCATTCCTGGTATTTCTCAGATTGAGTGGCGGGGTTCGACCGATTTCGTCCCTAGCCGTGTTATTTCGTTCCTAAAAGCTCGGAAGATGGTTGAAAAAGGGTGTTTATCGTACTTAGCTTTTGTGAGAGATGTGGGAGCTGAGTCTCCTAGCATTGATTCTGTACCTGTTGTGAGGGACTTCTCAGATGTATTCCCCTCAGACCTGCCGGGCATGCCGCCGGACAGGGATATTGATTTTGGCATTGACTTGGTGCCGGGCACTCAGCCCATATCCGTTCCTCCTTATTGGATGGCACCAGCCTGAGTTGAAAGAACTGAAAGAGCAGCTTCAAGAGCTTCTGGATAAGGGTTTCATCCGCCCTAGCGTGTCTCCGTGGGGTGCGCCGGTATTATTTGTTAAAAAGAAAGATGGTTCCATGCGAATGTGTATTGATTATAGGCAATTGAACAAAGTGACAGTGAAGAACAAGTACCCTCTACCGCGCATAGATGATTTGTTTGATCAGTTACAGGGTGCGAGGGTGTTTTCTAAGATCGATCTTCGTTCAGGCTATCACCAGCTGAAGATCAGGGACTCGGATATTATGAAGACCGCATTCAGGACCCGATATGGTCATTATGAGTTCCTTGTGATGTCGTTTGGGTTGACCAACGCCCCAGCAGCATTTATGCATCTGATGAACAGTGTGTTCGGGCCTTATTTGGATTCATTTGTGATTGTGTTCATTGATGACATTCTAGTCTACTCCCGTAGTCGGGAGGAGCATGCTCAGCATTTGAGTATTGTGTTGCAGAGATTGAGGGAGGAGAAGCTATAAGCTAAATTCTCCAAGTGCGAGTTTTGGCTCGAGTCCGTAGCATTTTCGGGACATGTGGTGTCTCGTGATGGTATTCTGGTTGATCCGAAGAAGATAGAGGCGGTGCAGACCGTCCTCAGCTACAGAGATCAGGAGTTTTCTTGGCTTGGCGGGGTATTATCGCCGGTTTGTTCGGGGATTTTCATCCATTGCTTCTTCATTGACTAAATTGACCCAGAAGGGTGCACCATTCGTGTGGTCGGATGAGTGCGAGGAGAGCTTTCAGAAGCTCAAGACAGCTTTGACCACAGCTCCAGTGTTAGTATTGCCATCAGCTTCGGGTTCATATACCGTTTATTGTGATGCCTCGAGAGTGGGGATAGGTTGTGTGTTGATGCAGGAAGGAAAGGTAATTGCTTATGCTTCTCGGCAATTGAAGCCGCATGAGAAGAACTATCCTGTTCATGACTTGGAGCTAGCCGCCATTGTTCATGCCTTGAAGATTTGGAGGCACTATTTGTACGGCGTGTCTTGTGAGGTGTATACCGACCATCGTAGTCTCCAGCACTTGTTCAAACAGAAAGACCTTAATTTGAGACAGCGGAGATGGCTTGAGTTGCTGAAGGATTATGACATTACTATATTATATCACCCGGGGAAGGCCAATGTGGTGGCCGATGCTTTGAGCCGGAAGGCGGTCAGTATGGGGAGCTTGGCATATATTCCAACTGAGGAGAGGCCATTTGCTTATGATGTTCAGGTGCTAGCCAATCGGCTAGTGAGGTTAGATATTTCGGAGCCCGGCAGGGTATTGGCTTGTGTTGTATCTCGGTCATCTCTATATGATCGTATTCGTGAGCGCCAGTATGATGATCCACATTTGGCTGTCCTTAGGGACAGAGTTCAGCATGATGATGCTAGAGATGTCACCATTGATAGTGATGGTGTATTGAGGATGCAGGGCCGGATATGTGTGCCCAATGTTGATGGCCTTCGTGAGTTGATTCCTGGAAGAGGCCCATAGCTCGCGGTATTCTATCCATCCAGGAGCCGCGAAGATGTATCAAGATTTGAAACAGCACTATTGGTGGAGAAAGATGAAAATGGACGTTGTCAGACATGTAGCACGGTGCCTCAACTGTCAGCAGGTTAAGTACGAGCATCAGAGGCCCGGCGGTGTATTTCAGCGCATTGTTATTCCTGAGTGGAAATGGGAGAGGATCACTATGGACTTTGTTACTGGACTCCCTCGGACGGCGAGGAAGTTTGATTCGGTATGGGTGATTGTGGATAGACTGACCAAGTCAACTCACTTCATTCCAGTTAGTACTACCTACTCATCGGAGCGGTTGGCAGCGATCTTTATTCGAGAGATTGTTCGGTTGCATGGAGTTCCGGTGTCTATCATATCCGACAGGGGTACTCAGTTCACTTCTCAGTTTTGGAGAGCATTTCAGCGAGAGATGGGTACACGGGTTGAGTTGAGTACAACATTTCACCCCCGGACAGACGGACAGTCTGAGCGCACTATTCAGATCTTGGAGGATATGTTGCGAGCTTGTGTGATTGATTCTGGTGGTTCGTGGGATGAGTTCCTACCACTTGCTGAGTTTGCCTACAACAACAGTTATCAGTCGAGTATTCAGATGGCCCCGTATGAGGCATTGTATGGCAGGCGGTGTAGATCCCCCATGGGATGGTTTGAGCCTGGTGAGGTTAGATTGATAGGGACTGAGTTAGTCCAGGATGCTCTGGATAGAGCAAAGTTGATCCAGGAGAGGCTTCGTACAGCACAGTCTCGTCAGAAGAGTTATGCGGACCGTAGAGTTCGAGAGTTGTCTTTCATGGTTGGTGACAGAGTATTGTTGAAGGTTTCACCTATGAAGGGTGTTATGAGGTTTGGGAAGAAAGGAAAGTTGAGTCCGAGGTACATTGGTCCTTTTGAGATACTCAAGAAAGTTGGAGAGGTGGCATATGAGTTAGCCTTGCCGCCCAGCTTATCTAGCATTCATCCGGTATTCCATGTGTCTATGCTCCGGAAGTACATTGGAGATCCGTCTCATGTATTAGACTTCAGTACCATTCAGCTTGATGGTGATCTATCCTATGATGTGGAGCCTATTGCCATTTTGGGACGTCGGGTGAGAAAATTGAGGTCTAAGGAGATTGCATCAGTTAAGGTTCAGTGGAGAGGTCGACCCGTGGAGGAGGCCACTTGGGAGATCGAGCGGGAGATGCGGAGCAGATATCCTCACTTGTTTGAGACTTCAGGTATGTTTCTCGACCCGCTCGAGGACGAGCGTTTGCTTAAGAGGGGGAGAATGTGACGACCCGGCTCGTCGTCACGGGAATTTACCACCCCGTTATGTTGTAATTTCATGTTTTATGCTTTTATATCAGTGTTAGAGTCTATCGGGTGAGTTAGGAGTGAATTTGGATTGAAAATGAGGCATATAGCCTTTGTGAAGGAAACTTGAATAAGGAAAGTCAACCCGGAGTTGACTATTTGGTTAGAGGGCTCGGAATCGGATTCCGATGATTCGGTTAGTTCCGGGAGGTGATTTGTGACTTAGGGGAGCAATCGGAATTGAATTTGGAGGCCCGGTGTAGAAATAGGCTTGAATTGGCTAAGGTTGAATTTTGGCGAAATCCGAACGGTAGGTGAGATTTTGATCCGGGGGTCGGAATGGAATTCCGACGGTTGCAGTAGCTCCGTTAGGTGATTTTGGATGTGCCTGCAAAATTTCAGGTCATTCGGACGTCGTTTGGTCGGGTTTTTGATTGAATGTGTAATTCGGAATGTTTTAAGAAATTTAGGCTTGAATCCGTGTGTAATTGGTGATTTTGATGTTTAGGATGGTGTTTTTATGATTGGAACAAGTTCGTATCGTGTTTTGGGGTATGTTGGTGGTTTTCGTTGGGGTCCCGGGGGCCTCGGGGTGAATCCGGACCATCATCCGGCATTTGGAAGCAAGAAAAGACCTGCTGTAATCTGCAGATCACTGGGCAGTGATTTGGCCTTCGCGTTCGCGAGGGCACGGCCCGCGTTCGCGTAGGCCAAGTTCGGCAGGCATCGCGTTCGCGAGGGGGGTATCGCGTTCGCGTATTGGAAAGGCTGGGAAGCTTCGCGGACGCGTGAGTGAAGGTCGCGTTCGCGTATGAGGGAGTTAGGACGCATCGCGTTCGCGTGGGTTTAGGCCGCGATCGCGAAGAAGGAATTGGCGAGGCCACGCGTTCGCGTGGGAGACTACGCGTTCGCGTAGAGTAATAATCCGGAGGCTGGGAAGTTGACCTTCGCGAACGCGTGAAGGAGTGACGCGTTCGCGATGAAGAAGAGGAAAAAGGCATCGCGTTCGCGTGAGAGGCGTCGCGAACGCGATGAAGAAAATAGGCTGGCAGTGAAGTTAAGTTCAGAACAGAACCGGTCGCGGGTTTAATACCCAAAACCTCCATTTTTGAGTTCCAAGAGAAGAAATTGACGGGAGATTGCTGGGAAATCATCGGGGTTTCGTTGGAGGTAAGTTTTGTGGCTTAATTACATCATTTTAACATGAAATCATGGGTTAAATTTCTGTAAATGGAAGATTTAAGGTGGGTTTGAGCCCTAGGCCTAAATTGAAGAAAAACACTGATTTGAGTGGGCAAATGGAGTCCGATTTTGGTAAATTTTATATGCCTAGACTCGTATCGAGATGAGGATCCCGAATATGTGACTTTTGTAATTTTTCGACAAGCGTACCGAAAGTCGGGTTTTGACAACTTTGGGAATTTTGATGTAAATTGAGTTGTATTGATTGGGTGTCGTCCCATTGGCCTAATATTGTTGTATTTCTACTGTATTTGATCAGATTCTACGCGTGCGGAGCTTGATTCTCGTGGCAAGGGCATTGCGGAGTAGTCGTCGCGCCGTATTGAGGTGAGTAATAGATGTGGGTGATGACCGGCGGGTTCGAAACCCCGGTATACCACTTTGTGACGCTGTATAGCGGCGAGACACGCACACTCTTGAGAGTGCGGGGTCGATCATGAACTGGAGACTATATATTAGTCCGACCTGTTGATATTGTATTATTGGCTATTCTCGAGCCGTTGAACCTCCTTCTTGGACGGTTGAGTATATTGTGGGCCGCGAGCCAGTTATTGGATCCCGCGAGGATCGTTATCATTGTCTTATCATATAGACATGCTAGTTTACTACTAGTCCGCAGCTATTTCGTTATTATGCTAATTCCAATCTCTGGAACTTGATATTACTGTTTTCCAACTGAAAAATGATAAAAGAGTTTTCAAAAACTACTTTTGAGCCTGCGAGGCTGTATCTGCATATTAGCTGACTAGTAGTGGATCGGGCTGCGCGCCGCATCGAGATATATGTTGGATCGGACTGCACGCCGCAGGAAATCTCTATGAGATGTGCTTGGGCTGTAGGAGCCCCTCCGGAGTCTGAACCCCCACAGTGAGCACGGGTACCCAAAATTGGAGTCGAGCTACGCGCCGTAGCGGTCATATCATGCATTGCATTGCATTTAGCTACATCTGCTAGCTGTTATGCTATTTATTGGTATTTGTTGGTACAGGTACAGTGAATATTGATTCTATGACGGGGTAGCTGATTATAGTTTTACATAGTGCTTTATTGCGGATTTCTTATCTGCGCTGTCTTACCCTTGTTTATTACCACTGAGTCTGGCAGTACTCATTTTACTCCCTGCACCTTGTGTGCAGATCCAGGTACCTCTCAG